>JARYHS010007075.1:14847230-14883317 GCA_031002005.1 Vandiemenella viatica
CTGTCTCACACAAATAAGAAAAGTCGCACGGAGCCAGGTCAGGCGAGTAAGTTAGCGTGGGCAGTGGAACCATGCCATTTAAACTGCCTAACAGAGACAGCTTTGTGTGCAGGGGCATTGTCGTGGTGGAAGAACCAGTCTCCTGTCTCACACAAATAAGAAAAGTCGCACGGAGCCAGGTCAGGCGAGTAAGGTGCGTGGGGCAGTGGAAACCATGCCATTTAAACTGCCTAACAGAGACAGCTGTGTGTGCAGGTGCATTGTCGTGCGGAAAGAACCAGTCTCCTGTCTCACACAATAAGAAAAGTCGCACGGAGCCAGGTCAGGCGAGTAAGGTGCGTGGGGCAGTGGAACATGCCATTTAAACTGCCTAACAGAGACAGCTGGTGTGCAGGTGCATTGTCGTGGCGGAAGAACCAGTCTCCTGTCTCAACACAAATAAGAAAAGTCGCACGGAGCCAGGTCAGGCGAGTAAGGTGCGTGGGTCAGTGGAAACCATGCCATTAAACTGCCTAACAGAGACAGCTGTGTGTGCAGGTGCATTGTCGTGCGGAAGAACCAGTCTCCTGTCTCACACAAATAAGAAAAGTCGCACGGAGCCAGGTCAGGCGAGTAAGGTGCGGGGGCAGTGGAACATGCCATTTAAACTGCCTAACAGAGACAGCTGTGTGTGCAGGTGCATTGTCGTGGCGGAAGAACCAGTCTCCTGTCTCACACAAATAAGAAAAGTCGCACGGAAGCCAGGTCAGGCGAGTAAGGTGCGTGGGGCAGTGGAACCATGCCATTTAAACTGCCTAACAGAGACAGCTGTGTGTGCAGGGCATTGTCGTGGCGGAAGAAACCAGTCTCCTGTCTGACACAAATAAGAAAAGTCGCACGGAGCCAGGTCAGGCGAGTAAGGTGCGTGGGGCAGTGGAACCATGCCATTTAAACTGCCTAACAGAGACAGCTGTGTGTGCAGGTGCATTGTCGTGGCGGAAGAACAGTCTCCTGTCTCACACAAATAAGAAAAGTCGCACGGAGCCAGGTCAGGCGAGTAAGGTGCGTGGGGCAGTGGAACCATGCCATTTAAACTGCCTAACAGAGACAGCTGTGTGTGCAGGTGCATTGTCGTGGCGGAAGAACAGTCTCCTGTCTCACACAAATAAGAAAAGTCGCACGGAGCCAGGTCAGGCGAGTAAGGTGCGTGGGTCAGTGGAACCATGCCATTTAAACTGCCTAACAGAGACAGCTGTGTGTGCAGGTGCATTGTCGTGGCGGAAGAACCAGTCTCCTGTCTCACACAAATAAGAAAAGTCGCACGGAGCCAGGTCAGGCGAGTAAGGTGCGTGGGCAGTGGAAACCATGCCATTTAAACTGCCTAACAGAGACAGCTGTGTGTGCAGGTGCAATTGTCGTGGCGGAAGAACCAGTCTCCTGTCTCACACAAATAAGAAAAGTCGCACGGAGCCAGGTCAGGCGAGTAAGGTGCGTGGGGCAGTGGAAACCATGCCATTTAAACTGCCTAACAGAGACAGCTGTGTGTGGCAGGGGCATTGTCGTGGCGGAAGAACCAGTCTCCTGTCTGACACAAATAAGAAAAGTCGCACGGAGCCAGGTCAGGCGAGTAAGGTGCGTGGGGCAGTGGAACCATGCCATTTAAACTGCTAACAGAGACAGCTGTGTGTGCAGGTGCATTGTCGTGGCGGAAGAACCAGTCTCCTGTCTCACACAAATAAGAAAAGTCGCACGGAGCCAGGTCAGGCGAGTAAGTGCGTGGGGCAGTGGAACCATGCCATTTAAACTGCCTAACAGAGACAGCTGTGTGTGCAGGGCATTGTCGTGGCGGGAAGAAACCAGTCTCCTGTCTCACACAAATAAGAAAAGTCGCACGGAGCCAGGTCAGGCGAGTAAGGTGCGTGGGGCAGTGGAACCATGCCATTTAAACTGCCTAACAGAGACAGCTGTGTGTGCAGGTGCATTGTCGTGGCGGAAGAACCAGTCTCCTGTCTCACACAAATAAGAAAAGTCGCACGGAGCCAGGTCAGGCGAGTAAGGTGCGTGGGGCAGTGGAACCATGCCATTTAAACTGCCTACAGAGACAGCTGTGTGTGCAGGTGCATTGTCGTGGCGGAAGAACCAGTCCTGTCTCACACAAATAAGAAAAGTCGCACGGAGCCAGGTCAGGCGAGAGTAAGGTGCGTGGGGCAGTGGAACCATGCCATTTAAACTGCCTAACAGAGACAGCTGTGTGTGCAGGTGCATTGTCGTGGCGGAAGAACCAGTCTCCTGTCTCACACAAAATAAGAAAAGTCGCACGGAGCCAGGTCAGGCGAGTAAGGTGCGTGGGGCAGTGGAACCATGCCATTTAAACTGCCTAACAGAGACAGCTGTGTGTGCAGGTGCATTGTCGTGGCGGGAAGAAACCAGTCTCCTGTCTCACACAAATAAGAAAAGTCGCACGGAGCAGGTCAGGCGAGTAAGGTGCGTGGGGCAGTGGAACCATGCCATTTAAACTGCCTAACAGAGCAGCTGTGTGTGCAGGTGCATTGTCGTGGCGGAAGAACCAGTCTCCTGTCTCAACAAATAAGAAAAGTCGCACGGAGCCAGGTCAGGCGAGTAAGGTGCGTGGGGCAGTGGAACCATGCCATTTAAACTGCCTAACAGAGACAAGCTGTGTGTGCAGGTGCATTGTCGTGGCGGAAGAACCAGTCTCCTGTCTCACACAAATAAGAAAAGTCGCACGGAGCCAGGTCAGGCGAGTAAGGTGCGTGGGCAGTGGAACCATGCCATTTAAACTGCCTAACAGAGACAGCTGTGTGTGCAGGTGCATTGTCGTGGCGGAAGAACCAGTCTCCCTGTCTCACACAAATAAGAAAAGTCGCACGGAGCCAGGTCAGGCGAGTAAGGTGCGTGGGGCAGTGGAAACCATGCCCATTTTAAACTGCCTACCAGAGACAGCTGTGTGTGCAGGTGCATTGTCGTGGCGGAAGAACCAGTCTCCTGTCTCACACAAATAAGAAAAGTCGCACGGAGCCAGGTCAGGCGAGTAAGGTGCGTGGGCAGTGGAACCATGCCATTTAAACTGCCTAACAGAGACAGCTGTGTGTGCAGGGCATTGTCGTGCGGAAGAAAGAACCAGTCTCTGTCTCACACAAATAAGAAAAGTCGCACGGAGCCAGGTCAGGCGAGTAAGGTGCGTGGGGCAGGGAACCATGCCATTTAAACTGTCCTAACAGAGACAGCTGTGTGTGCAGGTGCATTGTTCGTGGCGGGAAGAACACAGTCTCCTGTCTCACACAAATAAGAAAAGTCGCACGGAGCCAGGTAGGCGAAGTAAGGTGCGTGGGGCAGTGGAACCATGCCATTTAAACTGCCTAACAGAGACAGCTGTGGTGCAGGGGCATTGTCGTGGCGGAAAGACCCAGTCTCCTGTCTCACACAAATAAGAAAAGTCGCACGGAGCCAGGGTCAGGCGAGTAAGGTGCGTGTGGCAGTGGAAACCATGCCATTTTAAACTGCCTAACAGAGACAGCTGTGTGTGCAGGTGCATTGTCGTGGCGGAAGAACCAGTCTCCTGTCTCACACAAATAAGAAAAGTCGCACGGAGCCAGGTCAGGCGAGTAAGGTGCGTGGGTCAGTGGAACCATGCCATTTAAACTGCCTAACAGAGACAAGCTGTGTGTGCAGGTGCATTGTCGTGGCGGAAGAACAGTCTCCTGTCTCACACAAATAAGAAAAGTCGCACGGAGCCAGGTCAGGCGAGTAAGGTGCGTGGGGCAGTGGAACCATGCCATTTAAACTGCCTAACAGAGACAGCTGTGTGTGCAGGTGCATTGTCGTGGCGGAAGAACCAGTTCTCCTGTCTCACACAAATAAGAAAAGTCGCACGGAGCCAGGTCAGGCGAGTAAGGTGCGTGGGGCAGTGGAACCATGCCATTTAAACTGCCTAACAGAGACAGCTGTGTGTGCAGGGGCATTGTCGTGGCGGAAGAACCAGTCTCCTGTCTGACACAAATAAGAAAAGTCGCACGGAGCCAGGTCAGGCGAGTAAGGTGCGTGGGGCAGTGGAACCATGCCATTTAAACTGCCTAACAGAGACAGCTGTGTGTGCAGGTGCATTGTCGTGGCGGAAGAACCAGTCTCCTGTCTCACACAAATAAGAAAAGTCGCACGGAGCCAGGTCAGGCGAGTAAGGTGCGTGGGGCAGTGGAACCATGCCATTTAAACTGCCTAACAGAGACAGCTGTGTGTGCAGGTGCATTGTCGTGGCGGAAGAACCAGTCTCCTGTCTCACACAAATAAGAAAAGTCGCACGGAGCCAGGTCAGGCGAGTAAGGTGCGTGGGGCAGTGGAACCATGCCATTTAAACTGCCTAACAGAGACAGCTGTGTGTGCAGGTGCATTGTCGTGGCGGAAGAACCAGTCTCCTGTCTCACACAAATAAGAAAAGTCGCACGGAGCCAGGTCAGGCGAGTAAGGTGCGTGGGGCAGTGGAACCATGCCATTTAAACTGCCTAACAGAGACAGCTGTGTGTGCAGGTGCATTGTCGTGGCGGAAGAACCAGTCTCCTGTCTCACACAAATAAGAAAAGTCGCACGGAGCCAGGTCAGGCGAGTAAGGTGCGTGGGGCAGTGGAACCATGCCATTTAAACTGCCTAACAGAGACAGCTGTGTGTGCAGGTGCATTGTCGTGGCGGAAGAACCAGTCTCCTGTCTGACACAAATAAGAAAAGTCGCACGGAGCCAGGTCAGGCGAGTAAGGTGCGTGGGGCAGTGGAACCATGCCATTTAAACTGCCTAACAGAGACAGCTGTGTGTGCAGGTGCATTGTCATGGCGGAAGAACCAGTCTCCTGTCTCACACAAATAAGAAAAGTCGCACGGAGCCAGGTCAGGCGAGTAAGGTGCGTGGGGCAGTGGAACCATGCCATTTAAACTGCCTAACAGAGACAGCTGTGTGTGCAGGTGCATTGTCGTGGCGGAAGAACCAGTCTCCTGTCTCACACAAATAAGAAAAGTCGCACGGAGCCAGGTCAGGCGAGTAAGGTGCGTGGGGCAGTGGAACCATGCCATTTAAACTGCCTAACAGAGACAGCTGTGTGTGCAGGTGCATTGTCGTGGCGGAAGAACCAGTCTCCTGTCTCACACAAATAAGAAAAGTCGCACGGAGCCAGGTCAGGCGAGTAAGGTGCGTGGGGCAGTGGAACCATGCCATTTAAACTGCCTAACAGAGACAGCTGTGTGTGCAGGTGCATTGTCGTGGCGGAAGAACCAGTCTCCTGTCTGACACAAATAAGAAAAGTCGCACGGAGCCAGGTCAGGCGAGTAAGGTGCGTGGGGCAGTGGAACCATGCCATTTAAACTGCCTAACAGAGACAGCTGTGTGTGCAGGTGCATTGTCATGGCGGAAGAACCAGTCTCCTGTCTCACACAAATAAGAAAAGTCGCACGGAGCCAGGTCAGGCGAGTAAGGTGCGTGGGGCAGTGGAACCATGCCATTTAAACTGCCTAACAGAGACAGCTGTGTGTGCAGGTGCATTGTCGTGGCGGAAGAACCAGTCTCCTGTCTCACACAAATAAGAAAAGTCGCACGGAGCCAGGTCAGGCGAGTAAGGTGCGTGGGGCAGTGGAACCATGCCATTTAAACTGCCTAACAGAGACAGCTGTGTGTGCAGGTGCATTGTCGTGGCGGAAGAACCAGTCTCCTGTCTCACACAAATAAGAAAAGTCGCACGGAGCCAGGTCAGGCGAGTAAGGTGCGTGGGGCAGTGGAACCATGCCATTTAAACTGCCTAACAGAGACAGCTGTGTGTGCAGGTGCATTGTCGTGGCGGAAGAACCAGTCTCCTGTCTCACACAAATAAGAAAAGTCGCACGGAGCCAGGTCAGGCGAGTAAGGTGCGTGGGGCAGTGGAACCATGCCATTTAAACTGCCTAACAGAGACAGCTGTGTGTGCAGGTGCATTGTCGTGGCGGAAGAACCAGTCTCCTGTCTCACACAAATAAGAAAAGTCGCACGGAGCCAGGTCAGGCGAGTAAGGTGCGTGGGGCAGTGGAACCATGCCATTTAAACTGCCTAAGGCTGGCCGTCCAGTGGACGCGAATTCGCGCGAATACACGCGAATACGCGCGAAGAGATCGCTCCAATCCAAACAAAGGTAATTTAATGTGACTCCGTCCACTGCGAGCGCCTGAATCGCGCGAACTTACGCGAGGGCGACGAGATCCAAAAATATTTGGATTTGTTCGCGCGAACACAGAAGTTCGTGCGACGGATATAGACAAACTGGTTGCTCTTGTTCTAGAAAGAGACCATTAGTAAGATCAAAAATTATCTTATACTACCAAAGAAATGTCCAAATGAAGACGTGAGAAGAAATTGGAACAGAAATGAATTCACCAGGTAATTAATTATATTACTTATTCATTTATATAAACAAAATGCAATGTTAAATATCTATTATTTTCACACAGTATAGGCTTTATTTTTTGCTTACTGTCATCATTATCTCTACTGGTTTGATGTGATGGGTATTAGATGATTAAATAGAAACTTCCTGGCAACAATTACGGAAACAATACAAATCGCACAAATACAAAAATTACCGGAAATCGTCAGTAAACGTTTTAAGTGAAAATATAAACAAGCATCAGCAGCAAATTTACAAAATAAAACGCTTTCAAACATTCAAAATCTTACTCATAACATCATAGGTCGCATAATATTCTTAATTGCATTCCTTTAACCAATATTCCTTACACTGTACTGCTTTTAATACAACAGTCATTCAATTCATTCAAAACACTTTCATACATTAAAACACAACATTGATGGAATAATCATATAGATTTACAGTTGATAATTTTGTTTTTCACTTAAACAAAAAATTCAATTAATTACTCGGATCGTAATTAGTGGCGAATAACCTTTGGTACGTAACAGCACGCATAGTATTTATATATTAATAACTTTATGTTTGTTATCGTTTCTGATAAAATTACTCAACATTATGCATAATATTATGAAACAAACCACCGTCAATTTATAACGATTATTTGCGGCGCAGTTCAATTCATCTATTTTAGCTTTGAGACGGTTGTTTGTTACTTTTTTGTATCCGATTTTCAAATAATTATTTTTCTCTTCAGATGAAATTATTTTTAAGTTTGTAAGTATATTTTAAGATTGAAATGAAAGGGTTGAGTGATACCTTTAGAAGAGAAGAAAATATTTGAAGAAAAATCAGGAAAAGTCTAAAAAAATGGCCCTATCTCAACCAAATTGAAAACTCCTTTCTTTTGGCAAAAATATTTCTCATCCATTCCTCTCTCCTTTTTGCAGTTCATCTTCTTGCTATAATTGTTGATTCCAATGCGTATTATTCCAACAACTGAGAGAAAGGCAATTCTACTGTTCTTTCTGGCACAAACAACAGCAGAGAACTGGCGACAGAATCGCGCGAATCTGCTTTCAGTGGAAGGGGTGTCTTCGCGCCAACACAGTTCGCACGAATATAGGCGTATTGGCGCGAACATTTTTCGCGAGAATACGCGTCCACTGGACGGCCAGCCTAACAGAGACAGCTGTGTGTGCAGGGGCATTGTCGTGGTGGAAGAACCAGTCTCCTGTCTCACACAAATAAGAAAAGTCGCACGGAGCCAGGTCAGGCGAGTAAGGTGCGTGGGGCAGTGGAACCATGCCATTTAAACTGCCTAACAGAGACAGCTGTGTGTGCAGGTGCATTGTCGTGGTGGAAAAACCAGTCTCCTGTCTCACACAAATAAGAAAAGTCGCACGGAGCCAGGTCAGGCGAGTAAGGTGCGTGGGGCAGTGGAACCATGCCATTTAAACTGCCTAACAGAGACAGCTGTGTGTGCAGGTGCATTGTCGTGGTGGAAGAACCAGTCTCCTGGCTGACACAAATCGGGTCTCCTTTGACGAACACTGTAGCGTAATCTTCTTAAAACATCAAAATAAAAGGTTTGATTAACGGTCTGATGTGGGGGACAAACTCAAAATGAACTATGCCCTTGACATGAAATGAACATTGTTTTGATGTTTGATTTGACTTGACGACATTTTTTTGTGACGGTGACGTCTTCTATTGGCTTGACTGTTGCTTTGTTTCTGGGTCGTAACCATAGCACCATGACTCATCACCAGTAATGACCTTTGACAGAACAGTTGGATCAATTTCAAGCTCTTGTTTCAATGCACGACATGTTTCAACTCGACATTCTGTTTGATTGTCAGTCAGAGCCCGAGGAACAAACTTGTCAGCAACCCTTTTCATTCCAAAATCTTCTGTTAACATTCACTGAACCGAGCTCCAAGATAACCCACCAACCTCTGACAGTTGATCAATTGTCTGTCGACGGTCTGAGAGCACAAGCTCTAGAATTTCTTCGACATTTTCGTCGATTCGGGCAGTTGATGGGCGTCCAGAACGAGGTTTGTCATCAATCGACATGTCGCCATTTTTAAACCGAGCGAACGACTCGTACACTTGAGTTTTTTCCCATAGCGTCATCTTTGCAAGCTGTTTTCAACATTAAAACAGTTTCAGCAGCATTTTTACTGAGTATAAAACAAAATTTCACTGCTGCACGTGGTTCACTTAAACATGTCACCATCAAAAACGAAACAATTACAGAACAGCGCTAACAACAACAACCACTGCAGATTAAGAGAACAAGCCAGCTTGACAATACTGGTGGCACTGAACTGGCAATGAGTTGCACTTAATCTCAACCTCCCCCATCGCACGAGAATTTGACAATCTCTGGTTCTGATTACACAGTCGAAACATTGGACGAATTATTTTGCAGCCATGACGAGAATCGAGGCTTTCCGAGAACCTAAACTGTCCATTCACAAAAAAACAGTAATATGTATATCTGGATGTTGTGGATCATTTTTTCCTCAATTGCTGATAATATTAATAAATAAATTACGCCAAAAGCAATTGACTTTTTTGTGTTTATTGGTCTCCCGTACGCGTTTCACTTCTTTTGCAGAAGCATCTTCAGCGGGTTTTTTCCGTTAATTATGTACAAAAGTTGTAAGCAGGTTATGTTTGTGGTTGGTACAGTGGAATGAATTATTATCTAACTTATAATCTACTTACATTTTGTGGTCTATTGTATTTCTTTTAGCTCCATTCTCAGCATCAGTGCTTTTGCATTTTTGTTGGGAAGTGTCTTCATTATTTCAGATTCACAACACTACACTTTTTTGCACTGCACTATGTGTTTGTTATTACTTGCAAATGGCCGTTCTGTTTTGTTTACTAAGCATCGAGTTTTGTGTAGTTATGCGGTGCTGTTTTGTTTTTTCATTCTTCTATTGTTTGGCGGTTTTTTCAAATATAAATGATTTCAGTAGTTTATTATTCTTTGTATGTCCATATTTACTGTTGTTTTTCTGTGTCGATGTTTCTATTTTATTTTAGCTTCAGTGTTTTCTATAGTGTTGGGTGTGTGAGGTTTGTGTATTCGTTTTCCTTCTGTTAGCCACAAATGCTAACATTCCAAGAAAACTACCACATACAAAAAGCACTAACAGAAGGAAAACGAATAATAAATGAATACACAAACCTCACACACCCAACACTATACAAAACACTGAAGCTAAAATAAAATAGAAACATCGACACAGAAAAACAACAGTAAATAAGGACATACAAAACCACAACTACTGAAATCATTTATATTTGAAAAAAAAACCGCCAAACAATGGAAGACTGAAAAAACAAAACAGAACAGTACCGCATAACTACACAAAACTCGATGCTTAGTAAACAAAACAGAACGGCCATTTGCAAGTAAAAACACATAGTGCAGTGCAATAAAACGTAGTGTTGTGAATTTGAAAAATGAAGACACTTCCCACCAAAAATGCAAAAGCACTGATGCTGAGAATGGAGCTAAAAGAAATACAATAGACCACAAAATGTAAGTAGATTATAAGTTAGATAATAATTCATTCCACTGTACCAACCACAAACATAACCTGCTTACAACTTTTGTACATAATTAACAGAAAAAACCCGCTGAAGATGCTTCTGCAAAAGGAGTGAAACGCGTACGGGAGACAAATAAACACAAAAAAAGTCAATTGCTTTGGCGTAATTTATTTATTAATAAAAAGTAATATGTAGGTTCCTCTGGCAGGCATGCAACAAGCTGATAATTCTTTAATTTTATTTTATTTCGAACCTCAGTTCTCGGAAAAACCTGCATATACAGGGGGTTGAAAATTCCCATTAAAGGTTGTGGAGAGATCTAGTGGATGAGGTGTTGCTTAGCAAAAGTATTATTGCCGTACGACAAGTGCAATTCGATCTGTGTTTGACTGTAAGGGTTCGGTTTAAAGGGAGTTGCTAGTGGATAGAGACGATCACGCCATTGTGTAGATACGGTTATAGGGCGCTGTCACACATTCTATCGGTAGCGCTAACCATCTGTCAGTGCTACCAACTTCAGTTATGATCGCCTGCATACGCAGTCAGTATGATACACTGGAAGTTACTATATGGCGACCAGAGTAGACGGGTTGTAGTGGTTGCGTCACAGCGCTGATGCGCCTTGCCGTTATGGTTACATTAGGCGACCTGCACTCTGTCAGTGCTGCCAACATGGCGGCGCCTAACGACCCCGCGGGACACGCCTCCTGTCCCTCTGCCGACACCGCAATAAAACTCTCTCTCGTCCACAAACAGTGCTGCCAACCGTCTTAATTAACAGCAATCCACACCTCTGAATTGTTTAAATCATTATAAGGAAACATGAAGTTCTCGCATGCAAACACTACCCGCAACATCCTTCACATGGATTGTTAATGTTGGTACTAACTGATCGTGTGACTCGCTAGCAGGAAAAATAAATAGTAATTTAAAGACTGGGAATGTAGCGACGGGGTACATATTGTAGTGTTGTGTGCAGTAGCAGTATTCTTGGGGAAAGTGTGTTCATCCAAAAAAGGACGATAATTTATAACCACTTTCATCTGAAATTTTGTCACCTTTCCAACTTTTCAAAGAAATCAAACGTATCCTACTTTACCAGTAGCACCGCAGCTTTCATTCATTTTATTTTTCACAGTTAAAATAACGTGCAGAACACACAACAGTATGTGAATATTTATTTCCGTCATTTAATTATCTCCGTATGTAGTTTGCATATCCTACATATTAGCAGTGGTGCTTGTGGGTGTGACTTGAAGTCATAGCGTTGGGTTGCACGCATCCGAAGCCCAACCCGGAGGGGGCGGGCCTAGTGTTGTAAAAAAACGGTTTTTTTCTGAAATGAAAAAAAAAACATGAAAAAAAACCACTGAAAAAAAAACATTTTTTTTTCTGGGACACGTTTTTTTTTCACAACTACTAAATCTCAAATTTGTAAGGCAGTTATCGTTTAAAATGACTGTTTTAGAGTTTATTCTAAATACTTATCTTAGTTAAAATCTACTATATTTTTCTGGTTCAGTAGGAAAAAAATTACGAAAATATTGGCAACATTGAATGAAATTATATTTTATGAACGGGGATTTCCCGAAGAGACTAGGTTGCGCGAGAAGGAATCCCCATTCCCCTTGTTAGGATTGATACTCGCTATTTGAAATAGTGCTGCCAGCCCTACATATTTACACAGATCTTTTAAAAACATTAGGAATTTAAAATTTATCTACGGTTTTTTGCCTCTTTTTATTACTTATTGTGCTTTCCTTATATTCGTATACTTGTTAACTCTCAGAGTATAGTGGTACTGATTCATTAAATTGTCAGTAATTATGAATGGTTTCCTTGCATCCGTTGGTGTAAACCAACGATTGAAAAGAAGTAAAGCTCCTATTTTGTATGATAATACATTTAAATTCAAACTTAAAAGACCGTAATACAGAACTATTGGCACAGTGTGTATACTCACAATTTAAAATTGCAATCTCAAAATCTTTTGCGTACAATACAGTAACAACCAGTAAAAGAAAATTCAACTAACTATTTCTAAAGTTATGAATCTAGAGGAGACAGAAGAAGAGACAGAAAATTCCGACACTGACCGAACTAGTGTTGGTAGTACTGATACTAGTGACCGAGCGTGGTGGTGTAACGGTTAGCGTTCTCCCCTCGCATTCGGGAGGACGGCGGTTCGAATCCCCGTCCGGGCATCCAGATTTGGGTTTTCCATGGTTTCCCCAAATCACTCCAGGCGAATGCCGGGATGCTTCCTTCAAAAGGCCATGGCCGAATTCCTTCCCATTCCTTGCCCCCATCCTTTCCCGTCTCTAAAGACCACGTTGTTAAAAAGGGACGTTAAACTGTTACAAAAAAAAAAAAAAAAAGATACTAGTGAATGTGGTACTGACATAGAGGATGAATAAAATTATGTTACCTATATAGATACACTTATGAATCATTATGTAAGATATTACATGATTCAGTAAGATTTAAAACACACTTGTAAACTGGAAGTTCCTTATATAAAACTATAATTTATCAAATATATTGTTTACTGAAAAAAAATTAGAAAAAAAAACACGGGTGCTAGGTTTTTTTCATGTTTTTTTTCACAAAGCTGAATTTTTTTTTTTTTTTTTTCAATTTGCAACACTACGCGGACCTCGCATTCAGCACGATTCCACTTCGATCCCCGTCCCTCCATCCAGATTTCGGATCATCACGCTTTCGTGACGTCATGATTCAAATGTAGTGGTCGAATTCCTTCCCGATCCCGGCGTCCTATTGATATCGTCCACGAATCACAAAACCCTAAGAAATATGAGATGGATGGCGAATTAGTGTTTCCTTTCCCAAGAACCATAATCATAGAAGAGTCGCGCACAAAATAACCGAGGAAAATCAAATGAAAAATCCGTCAAAGTAGAGTTAGTCAGGCGCTAATGGTTCCGTGTCAGAATCCTTCCTAATTCGAATTCAGCAATATAGTCATTTCATAGGTTGTAGCCTCTCTCTAAAACAAAGTAAGGGAGCTTCTACAAATTACGTGAGGTGTTTTTCCGGATTTGCGGACCCCCCCCCCCCCCCCCCCCCTCTGGTGTGATCTGGTCCGTGAGATCCCTACCCCTAGAAATGGCCCTCGCAACTTTTTGAGACCATTTTTTTTGGTATCACCCTTCCAAAGCCCCACATTTCGACGAAATTCTCCCCTAAAATCGAATTTTGCGTCATTTGGAGACCTATTTTTTGCCTCTACAGTCCAACCTAAAATTTCCAAAACCTCACATGAGATTTACGTTAACCCCCTTGGAGAGATTTCGCCGGAACCCCCCCCCCCATTTCACCTCACGTAATTTGTGGACGTCCCCTAACTACTGTGGATCACCTTCCGAGGTCTACGTATCACTTTAAAAGATGGAAAAGTATAATTCAGTGATTTGGAAAAAAGACGGGAAAATAAATATGAAAAACGCGTCGCTTTGGTAGCGGCAGCTTGAGAGGTTGGCAAGGAACATTCACGTAGTGCAAAATCCCCCACCCAGATTCTGCTTTCGGCTGATTCTCTACTTTAAGCCGTGTAGGCAATATTTAAGAGCAGTCTATACTGTAAGCGCTTCGACACGCAGTGTGTATAAACACGGGTAGCCTGGCCAACACATTATTATTATTATTATTATTTTAACTGCTTTACGTCTCTCAACAGTGAGGTCTTTAGAGACGGGAAAGGATGGGGGCAAGGAATGGGAAGGAATTCGGCCATGGCCTTTTGAAGGGAGCATCCCGGCATTTGCCTGGAGTGATTTGGGAAACCATGCAAAACCCAAATCTGGATGCCCGGACGGGTATTCGAACCGCCGTCCTCCCGAATGCGAGGCCAGAACGCTAACCGTTACACCACCACTCTCGGTCAACACATCACTATTCACAGCACGCAACAGGTTGGATTCCCGTAAAAACTAAGTCTTATGTGTGTGCAGTAGCTGATATAAAGGGGAATCACACGCAAAGTGATACTCCACAAACAACGCCGAATACTACTCGGATCTGTTCGCTGTACGCGACCTGCTAATAAATTTGCGGCGCATTCCGCCTCTGTCGTGGCCGGAACTGCAGTTCAGCGTGCTGTCAGAACCACCCAACTTCCCGGTGAACCCAAAATTTTGGAGGCCCTCGTATCAGCATTACCACGCCAACTCTCTACGTTTGAGATATTAAAAAAAATAGCTTGGGGTGCAGTTAGTAGGGAATCAACTGGTTTTTAAGTTATTGTCTGTCTGTGTGCAAAACTACTGCTCGCGTATTGAGTTGGTTTCCCACGTAAACGGCCTCCTCCCATCTCGGTCGTTTAAATTTAATGGTACGATTTCATTATTTACGATTTCATTCCTCCCAGCTGAAGGCTGGGAGGCGGGCTGCTGGAGAGTCACAGGATACTCTTTTCAGCCAAACTATACTATGGGGAGGGAGGGGGGATGGAAGGTCGGCCGTGGTCTTGTAGGGAACTATCCCAGCATTCACCTAGAGTGTCTGAGGGAAACCACGGGAAACCTCAGACAGGATGACCGAACCGTGTTTGACCCCGGTCCTTCCGAATGGCAAGTAGCAGTGCGAAATCGCACTGCCCAAGCCTCGGTGTTAAATTTAATGGATTAGAATTTTTTATATTCAATGAGGCTTTACATTTCGACTGCGAGAATGATTTCACTTGGTGGTTTTAATTATTGATAGCTTCTACGATAGAAAAATGACATAAGTAGACTCAAAATTGTGAAGGTGCTATCACGAACATGACAAACTATGTACAGTTTCGTTTAAATGGTAAGTTTTTTCTTAATTCCTGCACTTCCAAAATTTACAGTTTAGGTTGTTGTATCTTGCACGTAATATTGTGCTAATCGAGATAAAAAAAAAAAAAAACTTGAACTGATGACCTAACCTATCACTATATGACATCTAACGTGGTGCGCGGTGATTTGAAGCGAACGCTGCAAGTGTTGACACACAACTTGTTCGATTTTATTATGTAGTATAGAGGATGGAGGAGGGGTTATTCTGGCTGATTGTGAGAGGGAGAGTTGTCATGTTTTTCCGTTCCGCACTTCATTTCAGTCAACGCATGTGCGCTAGAGTTTACACCACGATGATGCAGTCATGCCGGAACATTGTGGCATGAGCTGCGTGGGGACAGTAATGTTCATAATTTTCTGCAGCGCTCGTCCCGCTCGTCATCTGTCAGTGGCGCCACTGTCGCTCTCACAGCGACGCGCTGACAATCGCGTAAAAAGTCCAAGATGGCGCCTCGCGGCGGCTGATTTATTGTGACGCGGCCCGCTCCTATTTCCTTTCTCATGCCGACACATGTCGCTCCCCGCTGAGATTTTTTGCAACGTTCTGCTTTTTAAAGTGATGCACGCACAAATATAGCGCAAATTTCAAATTGCCAGAGGCTTCTCGAGGCTGTTAGATTCCAAGCTGAAGGTCGTTTTCACTAGTGGAACAAAAAGGCAGAAATCTAGTGATTCAGGTGGCAGGTAACGTAAACACAGCGGTCCTGCCTCAGATATTCCCTGTTTGGGATGAATGTTAGAGAATGAGGCATAATGACAATACGGGGGAGCGATTAGTTTGGTAACATGCCGCCTACGGAACCAGTTGCAATCCACACATGTAATAAGACTGAAGAAAGTCTATATGTTTGAGATTATTTTGATAAAACGAGTTCGGGAACTGTTAGCGAACTACAAAAAAGTAATCAACCGTTTTTAAAATTTGTGCCTGTCTCTGTGGACGAGTGAAACTGACGCAAAAACTGCTGGTCTGATTTCTATTGTGTTTCGCTCCTGGTCGTGGGTGTGAAATAGAGCACGTTTAATTTCGATGAGAAATGTCAAATATGAGAAATTAATTAAGAAACGTCACAGATTTGCATCCATTAAAAGCTAAGTCACTTCTCGCAGACGAAATGTTGACATGAGAAGGGGTACCGTATCGTTCGGAGGAATTGAATTCAGGGGCGTAGCTACTATGGGGCTAGGTGGTGCAGTGCACCGGGGCCCCTACGCTCAGGGGCCCCAAGCATTCCTCTGGGGGCCCCAAAGCACATCTCTGGGGGCCCCAAGCGCAGTTCAGAGGTCCACGAGCCTTCATGGGAAACTGGCGACCTTTTTTTAGCTCTACAGTCGTCTAAAGGGGTCCCTCACTAAGGGCCCTCTCACTGCTCAGGGGGGCCCTTAACCACTGCGCAGGGGGCCCCAAATCACAGCTCAGGGGGCCCCTAAGCACAACTCTAGGCCTTCTCATAAGCTCAGGGGGCCCTTACCAGCAACACAAAGCAAAAAAAAAAAAAACATCGACCATCTGGCCTGAAGGCCGAAAATAATGTTTTTGCACCGGGGCCCTTGTTGACCTAGCTACGCCACTGACTCAATTACACTAGCTAAACTGGATAGCGAGTCCGAGTGAAGGTAAACCACACACATTACATCTACATCTGTGTGACACGTGGTGTTGATATCTAGCTGCAATGTTTACATACGGATTGTATAGAAAAAAAAATAGTTTCTATAACAGAAAAAAATTATCCGAAAAGCTCCTTACTGCAGAAAACACACACAGTGTAGGCGATACCTTTATGATCGGGGTGCTGCTATCTAGTGGTACGCATAAATCCTTATCGATTGCAGCGAAGCCTAGTGGTCTGGCTCTGAAGTGTCTCATACGCATGACCTTCATATTTAATACTTTTTCCGTTAAGAGGTCGACAGTAAACATTCAGAATGGTCTCACACGGAAAGAGGAGTAAGACAAGGAAGTGTATTGTCAGGTATCCTGTTTAATGTTGTATTAGATGTAATAATAGCTGAAGTCCAGGACACAGAGATCCAACAGAGCTGAAGGTGACGGCATATACAGGGTGAGTCAAAAGTCGCAGTACACCCTTTTATTTCAAAAACTCTGCAGGAATTGGGAAACCTGAATATTCCAGTAAGGTATTGGTGAAGTGGTCTATCTTTACGATATGTACCGAACATGGGCGCCATCTTGAAATCGGCCATCTTGAATCTAAGTCAATTTTCTTAAATGGAAAGGGGGTCGTGTGACACATCAAATAACATCAAAATTTTCTCACAAGTTCATTCCTGTAAACAGATTTGCAATAGCAGCTGTGGTTCAAAAGTTACAACATATTTCAGTTAGAATTACAAGCCCGATTGTTCTCCAGAAAGGACAGTCATTTTGTGTGTTCAACATGTTGTCCCTATCGGTCAACGCACATTTGAAGGCGCTGGCAGAAGCATTTCCGCAGAAATGCTGGCACTTTTTGGACGGCCACTCCGTGCCTTGTCAGCCACAGTCCCAGTTTCTCGGAATTTGGAAATTAAGCACCTGACAGTGTTGTGTGAAAATGGAGGTCTTTCTGCGTGCCGGTTGTTAAAATCTGCAGCTATGACACGGAAACTTCGTTCTCCAGACATCAAAATTATTTCAATTCTCTCCTCCTTGGTCAAAGCCATCTTCAGTTATTTGCAACAAAAAAGCTATGTAACTTTTGAACTGCAACTGCTATTGCAAATCTGTTTACAGGAATGAACTTGTGAGAAAATTCTGATGTTATTTGATGTGTCACACGAACCCCTTTCCATTTAAAAAAATTGACTTAGATTCAAGATGGCCGATTTCAAGATGGCGCCCATGTTCGGTACATACCGTAAAAGATAGACCACCTCACCAATACCTTACTGGAATATTCTGGTTTCCCAATTCCTGCAGAGTTTTTGAAATAAAAGGGTGTACTGCGACTTTTGGCTCGCCCTGTACTGATGACATCATAATATGGGAGGAGACAGAACAGGATCCGGAAAGAGAATTACGGAAATGGTGGACTGCAATGTGTAAACATGGCCTGGAGATTAGTGCGGAAAAGACCAGAATAATGAAGATAACAAGAAACACTGGCCCTTCAAAGGATGTGTTACTAAACGGCAAGAAATTGGAATGGGTAGAATCATTTGTGTGTCTGGGGAGCAAAATAACTACCAATGGAAAGATCGAGGAAGAAATACGTCAGAAGTAAGGAAGATTGGATAATTGTATCATCAGATAAAGGATGTAATCTGGAGGTGGAACATAGGGAAGGATGACAAAGTTCTGCTCTATTAAGTATATTACCAGCCCATACTGACTAATGGTTCTGAAACATGGACTTGGACAAAGAGAGACATTAGCAGATTACAGGCGGCAGAGATGAAGTTTCTGAGAGAGATAGAGATTGCCACGAGGAAAGACAAAATCAGAAACGAAAACATCAGGGAGAGACAAGTGGAAGCATTAGGAGAGATGTAAAGGAGGAAAAGACTGCAGTGGTTGGGACATGTTATGAGGATGGGGGAGGAGAGGATGCTGAACAGCGGGAAGAGAAGGAGACCAGTTGGAAGACCTCGGGCAAGATGGATGGACCAAGTGAAGAAACACTCAGAGGCTAAGGGAGTCGTTTGGAGGAAAGTGATAGAGGGAAAACCTTGGCAAGACTACCAGAGATAGAAGAGGATGTGCAGGATGAGCCGCAAAAGCGGAAAAATACGATGATGATGACCATAACGGAGAACTTAATCTTTAAAATGATACCCAATTTATCGATTTCGGTTAGATATGAAGGAAGATAAAGTGATGGTGGCCAAAAAAATCTTTTAGCCTATTAAGTGTGTGTTAGGTGCGTGCGACACGGTCGGTTCGACCCGTACACTAGCGATCAGCCAGCAAGAGTCACAAATCAAAATCGAACCTTCGTGCATTGTGCACATCATCCAAGCGGTGAACACAAAAACCGCCATGCATGGGAAATGACGTCAGCAACATAGCGGTCGCGGCAGCGATGTAAATTAAAAATTCTGACGGTGTGCTGCGGCTTGTGGGTTGTTATCAGGTTGCTCTAAGATGGGTTTCAACCTAACCGCAACCAGAAGTATTGTTGTTACGGTAATATTATCAGTAGTTGTTTTCTCAACTGTAAGGTTCAAAATTATTTTCTCTCTCAAGTAAACACTCGTAATAAGTTTTATACATCTAATACCGGGTGTTTCAAAAAGGACTTTACAACTTTGAAAATTCATATAAATTTTATGAAACAAGGTACAGAGCTGGTTTTGGTGTTTTTTTAAAGGAAAACACTTCAAGCTTTGACTGGCGTAGTCCGCTAGTGCCTAATCGCGCCGCACAAGCGCTAGCGGCAGTTACGTTAAAGATGGCTGCCTTCACTGGAACCGAGCGTGCTAGCTCTGTGTTTTGGTTTGAATAATCGAAGTCTGCGACAACAGTTCAGCGTAATTTTCGTACCAAATACGCTAAAGATCCTCCTAGTAGGCCTACAATTTATGAGTGGCATAGATGTTTTGTAGAAACAGGGTGCTCAGTAAAACATAAAAAATCCTCAGGTCGTCCAAGCACATCTGACGAGGTCGTTGAGCAAGTGAGAAAAAGTTTTGTAAACAGCCCTACGAAATCGACCCGGCGTGCATCTCGTGAGCTGCAAGTCCCACATACGACGGTTTGGCGTGTGTTGAGAAAACGTTTGCATTTGAAACCATACCGATATTCGCTTTTACAAGCAATTAAAGACACTGATAAGATTGCACGTAGGAACTTCTGTGTGGATATGTTAAATCGAGTGGATGATGATGAACATTTCTTGGACAACATAATCTTTTTTGACGAGTCAACTTTTCACTTAAGTGGCAATGTTAACACACATTACTGTAGGATTTGGGGCAGTGAAAATCCACATGAAACATTGCAACATGTTCGTGATAGCCCTAAAGTGAACGTTTTTTGTGTGTTGAGCAAGAGGAAAATGTACGGCCCCCTTTTTTTTCCAAGAGAGAACCATCAACGGGATAGTGTACCTTGATATGTTGCAACAATTTTTGATACCAAAGATCGATGAAGATGACCGAGAACGAAATGTTTTCTTTATGCGAGATGGCGCACCACCACGCTATCTGACTGACGTCCGGGATTTTCTCAATGACCGCTTTCCAGGTCAATTGATTGGCCGTGATGCGCCAATTGCATGGCCTCCCCCCCCCCCCCCCGTTCCCCAGACCTGACACCGCTAGATTTTTTCTTCTGGGGTTTCATAAAAGATATGGAGTACGTACCTCCTTTGCCGGCCACTCTACCTGAACTTAGAGCAAGAATTTACGCTGCTGCTGACCAAGTTACACCTGAAATGCTAGTGCGAGTCTGGGAAGAAATCGACTACCGAACGGAAGCCACATAGAACATCTTTAGTTTAAGGTAAAAAAACTTGAAGTGCTTTCCTTTAAAACAACACCAAAACCAGCTCTGTACCTTGTTTCATAAAATTTATATGAATTTTAAATGTTGTAAAGTCCTTTTTGAAACACCCTGTATTAAAATTCCTCACAAAGGACATAGGATTGTGTGTTGGAATTTAAAAGCTAGTTACTGGTGAATTTAGGTAGTAGAACTGTTGACTGAGCTATCTGGAAGACAGATTACAATGTATGGAGGGTGAGAGTGCATAGCCAGTCTATAAACCAATATTAGTGAAAATGGAACTGAGTGAATGTTTTGAGACAAATATGTCGTAAGAGGCTATAACAACGATATGAAACTTCTCCAACAGGATAAGTGTGTTTGGATCAGTTCGGATGTTGATGGTGCCTTGTAGCTGTATAGGAGCCGACAGCGCCTGGAATCCGATAATGCTGGACGCTGATTGGTGCAGACGCGACAGAGTAGCGAGCAGAGAGACATCCGGATTGGTACAGTGGTAAAGCTGCGGATAAAACACGATGAAGGCGTCCAGCTATTAGTCAGATATAACATGAAACGTAACGCCTGTAACCAAATTACTAGCATTAACTCCAGGAATAAAACAACACTTAAATGTTGTGGGATCATACAGTGCGAAAGACGGGTCTTTTCCCGTAAAAACTAACTGATCAAAGATCACTGCGCCAGCTGGAAACTCACTATAGTCGGCGTCATGAAATTAGGCCTGCCAAGGTCAGGTAGTCTCCACTGCCTCCCCTGCCCGCACCAACCCTCTGTCCCTTGGTTGGGCCGGCGACATTGCCACATTAGCTTTTGCCGGTCGTCCATGCGTATCTTTGCACGCGGTCGCTTTATTTCCTTAGTTTAAGTCCTATTCGAGTAGTGTTAATTGTGGTGATGTTCAGGAACATAATCATGCAATTAGTGTATTAACAGACAGAAGTAATATTCGCGAACCTGCAGGCCGCCTGGGCATTGGAAACCTAATTAAAATCATTGTAGCAGATATTTTAAAGTATTTTTTAAGGAATATTACTAATAACTAATACGCAAAAATAAAAAAATAAAAATACTTCGATAAATTACAAACACTGACATGGAGGTATTTATGGCAGTCATTTCTATGTATAATCTGTCCCTTACATTTGATAAATTAATTTTCGTTTTGTCTTTGCTTTTGAAGTTTTCTCGCGAAATTTGTCATGTATGGTCCAGTGTGTACAATGACAATAATAATTCTTACAGAAGCTGAAAATAGCTTTTCTGTGGAGGACAGGAAATATGTTTCTCAGTCGTAAACGAACCGACCGACCAGCCGGCACTGGAGCATGCGCTGCGCGCAATCATTCACGCAAATATAAACTATGAAACAATCCAAAAGGGGTTGTCTGAAGAGGCTTTGCCTGCTACCAGAATTAATTTCGGTATTTCCTAAAAACTTTCTCGCTGGAAGTTTTTACATAAACAAATAAAACAGAAGTTAGTCAGCGACAACATTTTACATTACACAGCCGAAACAACTAAGCGCTTCGTGTAACTTTTTTTTTTTTTTAAATTCACATGGTTCCCTATTTAATGAATACAATGTATTCGGTATGAGTCTGTTAACTTTCAGGACTTTAGTTAGTTCTTATTATTTTTATTGCTTTTTCTGTCGGTTGAAGTGAAAAAGTATTTTGATTTCTAATTTTCATGGAAACAAATTACTATTTTTTTTTTTTAAAAAAAACAGTCACACAAATGTTTGGGATTATAAAGCACATCACCTTGTTCGCATGTTAAGTATTATGTTTTAGAAATTTTTTCGCACTCATTAGTGAAAGTTGATTTTTTTGCTGATTTGCAACACTGTTCGGATACTCCGTGACCTTCACAGGACTAATTTCGCGACTGCCACTATAGTCGAAATATCGATGGCCGTGTGCAGTGCGTTCAGGGTTGGGTTACGTGGTATTCCGTTGGTTATAAATCACAAGGCTCGGCTGGAGAGTGCAGGCGGTGTGGTCAGGGCCACTCACTGAGTGCGTCACAGCACTGTGTAACACTGCTCGCTGTTACAAAGGCCTCGTGTAACAGACGGCCCCTTTTGTTATACTGCGAATCGCCTTAAATGCTTACACATCGTCCGGTATTTAATTTAATTTAATTGCAATGGAGCACAGACCCCGGTGGCAATTTCCCTACACACCCATCTTCCCCCTATCCTGCACCCACCTACATTTGCCCTCTACAAATTTTATCTTTAAATTCTTTCAAAGTTTTCCGTAAATTATTCATCATTTCTCTTGGTAACTCATTCCAATCCCTGACACTCTTACCTAAAAAAGAGAATCTTCCCACACCCTTGTGCCTGAAATCGAGTGCCAGCTTGTGGTCATGGTCATCTTTTCCCTTCCATGAACTACTTTTCATACCTATTGCAATATATTTCCATGCCTCATCACCAGTATATGCCCTGTACACTCCCATGACCCTCCTCATCCTCTTCCTGTCTTTCAATGAATCCCATTCCAGCTCCTTTATCATATCCGTCACTGATTGCATTCTGCGATAATTTTCAGAAACAAATCTAGCAGCCCTTTTTTGCGCCCTCTCCAACTCCTGTATTTGATACGTAAAATGAGGGTCCCATACTACACTACCATATTCGAGCAATGGTGTGACCAAAGTTTTCTAACCCAATTCCTTGACTTCTCTCGTACATCCCCTCATCACTCCCTCCAACAAGTGCAGAACTTTGAAACCTTTTCCTACCACCTGTCCTATGTGTCTTGCCCAGTTAAGTTTGTTATCAAAAGTAATTCCAAGATATTTACATTTCAAGTCTTCAGCAAGCAATTCTTTCCCCACCTTATATTCATAATTAACCTTTTGTTTTTTATTTGTGTATCTAATAAGCTGACTCTTCTTTGCATTTATCTTCATTACATATTTATCAACCCAATTAGATATCCTGTCCAGGTCACCCTGTATTTAACGGTCGACGGCTGCATTCAATAAATACTTCAAGCAAAATCATTTCTCTGGAAAAAAAAAAAAAAAAAAAAAAAAACTGAAAGCAGAATTACTGAAAAAATCAAAACAGATTGTTCATAACAATCTCAACCTCTTTAACTTGAAAGTGTTCTTTCTTTTTCAAATAGGCGCAGTGACTTGCGATTAATTTATTTCAATTTAAATGTAACATTGCACCGCGTGATAAAAAATACAATAATGGTCATTACACTATTTGGCAAATTTTCTATTGGTTGTTTTCTGAACTTTAAGTTTCAACCTTTCTTTTTTTTATTACTTATGGCTTTACGCCTCGTCGACGTCGAGGTCATTAGAGGCGGGATGGGACTGGGGACAAGGAACGGGAAGCATTTCTGCCATCGCCTTTTGAAGGAAGAGTCCCCGCATTCGCCTGGAGTGATTTGGAAAAACCATGGAAAACCCAAACCTGGATGCCAGGACGGGGATTCGAACCCGCGTCCTCCCGAATGCGAGGCCAGAGCGTTAACCACTCAGCCACCACTCTCAGTTTAAGGTTCAAAATTATTTCCCCATCTCTTAAGTAAACACTCCTAAAACGCTTCCTATATCTGTTCATATAAGAATTCAAACTACGTCTATGTCTCCCTCAATAGTTTCATACGAGATGCGCAATATTAATACTCCAATACTAAAATTTCTTTTTTTATTTATTTTTTAACTGCTTTACGTCTCTCAACAGCGAGGTCTTTAGAGACGGGAAATGATGGGGGGCAAGGATGGAGGCAAGGAATTCGGCCATGGCCTATTGAAGGAAGCATCCCGGCATTTGCCTGAAGTGATTTGGGAAACCATGGAAAACCCAAATCTGGATGCCCGGACGGGGATTCGAACCGCCGTCCTCCCGAATGCGAGGCGAGAACGCTAACCGTTACACCGCCACGCTCGGTGACTAAAATTTCGCTTCCTGTATCTAATGCTTCACGCGAAATAACGCATCTAAGTGTCTTCACTCCTCTAAATAACCAATGCCGGCTACTTTTTCTTGCTTAAAAAACAAAGTAAAACTTTTATATTCAAATGTCTCATAATCATTCAATCTTCCATTTAACTTGCCCACTCGAACCAATCTCTATGGCACTGAAACTGAATAAATTTAATATCAAACTTAACACTAGAACCGCCGGAACTAGTACTATACTTAGAACCGCCGATGTGGTCAAAGTGACCACTTTCTTTGTAATTGCATGCTGTTCTGATTAATGTAAATATTGATGATCTTGATAACAATGTATCACTTTAATTACATTTATTAACAGTATCACTGTATTTTACAACAACAATGGGAACATAATATTACTAAAATTAAAGAGCATAGTTCACAATATTTATCTGCAACCATACTAATTGTATTGCAGTAGTTTTAAAATTAATAGAAATTAATCATACTGGAGAAACTAAGTACCCATGAATATGTTAAGAGAAAGAACAATCATAAGATACGACTATGTATAGTACCTAATCCTACTTACAAGCATTACAAACTACTGTCTTTATTACTTTATATGTACACGGCCCACAAACATATCTCTTGCATTTACTGCACACTTCATTTGTCTTGTTTCTGCATTTCCTCGTTTGGCATAGTTTTATAACTTTCGTAGGAATTTCCGCTTCTTCTCTTTCTTCATCACCATCTTCCTTTTCTTCCTTTTCCTTTCCTTCCCTTGTCATCCTTTCCTGATTTCTGGTTTCCATATAGTCTCTACGTAATTCTTCTGCTAGATTTAGGATGAAATTCCTCCTACTTATCTTGATCCCTGTCACTAGCTTGAAAATCATCCATTTGTTGATGGCTGCTAAATCAAGGATATTGTGAAATACGTGGACAGGCCATCGACGAGTACCAGAGCGGACACAATACTTCCTTGTCATCTGGTCCAAGACATCTACAGCAAATTTTGTGCTATTGTAGAAGCTCACTGTTTCGGGAAGGTGTTTAGAATTATTTTGTATTTCAACATCTGTATGCATGGTACTATACAGAAGAACATTTTTGTTCTTTTTCCCTTGGTAAACAGTCAGAGTACCACCTTCCCTATTCAAGAGAACAGACGTATAAAGAGGAAATTTTCATTTTTTTTTACAGTGTTTGGAATTTCTTTTCTTGCACGGTTGATAGTGCCGACAAGACTAGTTTTCTCTTTTTCCAGTCTCTCCCCAAGTGTGACCGTAGTGAAAAAAATTATCAGTAGTCACATTTCGACCCTTATTGCGATATGGAGCTACCAACTTCATTACTACTTGTTCTGGAAGTTTCTCATTAGGTGCCCTCTGTTCGTTCTGTCCCACATAAAGGAACCCATTACAAAGATATTTTGTTTCTACATCCGCTAGAAGCCAGAATTTGATTCCGAATTTATCAGGCTTATTCGGCATATATTGCAAATACGGACACCTGGTTCTGCTGGGGAAAAGTTGTTCGTCCACAGTGACATTTGATCCAGGTATGTAATTCAACTGACAGTTTTCTATAAAATGATTCCAAGTAGTTGATATAAGAGCAAATTTGTCACTTTTCAACCGTTCCGACCGTGTATTTTTTTCATCAAAACGCAGATATTTCAAACTTTCTCGAAACCTGTTTCTGCTCATTGTGTCAGTGAAAAATGGGGCTCCCCACGTTTTCGACCACAACTCATCTACTTCAGTACATCTGGCACCTAGTGCACCACGAACATATAATAAAGCAACAAATGCATCTAATTCTTCTAAAGGCAAACTCCACGAATCATTTCCAAGAAGCCGTTGTGCCTCTGCTTCTGTGCATTTCTTTATGTGTTTCAACATTGATTGATCAACTAAAAGGCGCCAGGCACTCGAAACATTATCATTTGAGACGTGCCGCTTTGCGTGTGGAGTAGGTCCCCATGTTTCTTTCGATATATTCTGTTGACCTATCCTATCTGGTTTAGTAATCCCGAAGTCTGCTACAGTCCACTCCGTGATCCCGTCCTTCCCCAGGAGTTTTGAGCCAATTTCTGGAAGTGAACCCTCACTTTGTTCTCCTCTTCTACGTCGATTCTGTATTGGTCCACTTACAGGAGGTGCAGTTCTTCTTTTACCCAGGGTAGGTCCTTCTCTAGCACTGTTTATATTACTGCTTCGTCCTGGTTCAGCAACTGCATGAGGAAAGAGACAATTAGAAAGCTACAACTCATTATAAAGAAACCATACCCCACAATAAAATAGCAGTAACAGAAGTAGCAGTAGAAGTGTCAGCTCTCTTATAATAGTGATCATTATTCCTATAGTAACAATAATAATATAAGTGAATGTAAATTACCTTCATCTTCAGTCTCGGAGCTGTCACTCTCCACATTAGCGACAGGTTGGTAATCTTCATCTGTAGAGTCTTCCACAAGGTCCTCAACTTCAGGATCATTTTCAACATCCGATTCATACAAAAGTGCGACAATTTCTTCATCTGAAAGTGGCCGTGGCCGTGGTTTGTATCGCTGTGACATCTGAGCCGTGTCCTACTGCTCTGAGACCAGTACTCAAATAATCTGCCTCGTTTATGCGAAACCCAATAGCAAACAATGAATGACATATTGCATGTTGAGCTTCAAACAATGCGAGTAAACTTCAGTAACCCAGATATTTAGTATATTGTTGACGAGTGCTAAGAGTAAATTCGGGGAGTGACGCACAACAATCTTTAAATAATCTGTTTTCAGATTTCACGTAATGTGGTCAAAGTGACCACTCGGCGGTTCTAAGTATAAGTGGTCATTCAAAGAAAACTAATGAAGATGAAACAAATATTTGACTATTTATATGATCTACATAAACATTTAGGAAAAGTCATTAACTCACAACAGCATTGATTAGAAACTGACTGAATAATAATATGTTAAAATATAAAAAGTGGTCAAGTTGACCACTTGGCGGTTCTAGTGTTAAAGTTATATTGGCCCTCGACAACAAGTTAAAATTTGTCGTTCTGAAGTTAAATATTGGGTCTCCAGACAATATTCTGAGCCGTCGATTAATTTCTGGAAGACTTTCGACGCCAAACAATACTCGGTGAAGCTTCAGGCACTATCCACCAATCGTCGAACAAATTAAGCTACCAAGCAAAACAAGGTTTCATTCCAGCAAAACCCACGTTCCGCAACGGCTTTTTCTTTTATGGCTTTGCTATTCGTCGACGTCATTAGAGGCGGCTAAGGACTGGGGACAAGGAACGGACAGGAATTCGGCCATGGTCTTTTGAACGAAGCATCCTCTCATTTACCTGGAGTGATTTGGAAATCCATGGAAAACTCAAATCTGGATGCCCGGACGAGGATTCGAACCCGCGTCCTCCCGAATGCTAGGCCAGAGCGTTACCACTCGCTCAGTGTCCGCGCCTACTGCCTCTGATGAAAGGCCGCCATCTTGCCTACTCACTTCTCTTTATGCATCGTGATACAGGGTGTCCAGAAAAGGACTCCCTGATTTCAAAATTAAATATCTCGAAAACAAAGATCGATAGAGGAATGCAGTAAACGGTATGTTTATCGTAACAGCTGTAAGAAGTGTATACACCAGTTTGAAATAATAGTTACAAAAGCTGCTAACAGATGGCGCTGTAATCGCCATACGTAATGCCTAAATAGTGATCCGAAGCTCAGGGCGATCAGTTCCACCATTCTGTAGTGCCAATGGTGAACATTTTGAAAACATTGTGATGTGATTGTTGCAAAGATTGTTTTCATACGATTATTTCACTTATGTATGCTGATATGAGCTGTACAGCGCCATCTGTTAGCAGCTTTTGTAACTATTATTTCACACTGCTGTATACACTTCTTACAGCTGTCACAATAAACATACCGTTTACTGCATTCGAGCTTTGTTTTCGAGATATTTAATTTTGAAATCAGGGAGTCCTTTTCTGGACACCTCAATGTTGAAATGCTGCAACCTGGCTCGTGTATTTGCGGGGTGCGGTTCTAGCACTAAGTACCACTCGAAACCTACGTAAAGAATCCGCCACACGACAAATGCACCAAAAAGACTCAAAACTCATCGGCTGAAGCCTTTATTTGTTTATCGTGTGATTATTTAACAAGTTACACAATGGGTAATGTACATATCACAAGCTTGTACAATTTCACATTTGTAGATCTCTTGTTTTAATCCAGTAAAATGCACTGATCGACGCATCATGTATTCCTACTATTGTTCCCTTGTAGGCCCGAAGAGGACAGTCAGAAACGATGTGATTGATTGTCTGTAAGGTTGGTCCACAGTCACAATTTGCAGAATCTACCCAGACCCACAAGTAGGCGCATCTGCCTTGTCCTGCTCGAATCCGATTGATGATTCTCCACTGCCAAAACCTTGTAACCTTACTGAGGGGTCCTCAACTAGACGTTTATTGTCTACTGATGACTGCTCCCATTGACTTGTCCAGAACTTGTTGATGTTGAAAGAGCACTCTGTGAGGTTGATTTCTGTGCGCCATGGTGGTTTTCTTGATTTCAAGCGTTGGTGTTTTGCTTGAATCATGTCTTGATGTATAGGCAAGCTGAGGGTTCTTCAGGATATTTTTCCAGATTTTTAAGAGAGCTTCTGATCTTCTTAGTGCTGGGGGTGAGATGTTGCATAGCACTAGAAGCCATATGGTGTTCGTACTGTGAATACATCCCGTAATTATCCTTATTGCCTGATCTATCTTCTTTGTGTGGGCACTATTGATCCAGGATGGGCAGAAGTATTCAGCAACAGAGTATGACAGAGCTAAGGCTGTGGATCTTAGAATGTGAGCACTGACTCCTTACGAAGTACCTGCAAGCTTTTGAAGAATATCATATCTCGTTTTGACTTTGGCAGCCATGTTACAGAGATGGTGTTACAAAGTTAGAGTTCTGTTCAGTGTTATACCCAGATACTTTGGGGTGCCGCAATACTTCTACATTTCTACATTCGTACTCTGCAAATCACAAACATTGTGGGTGGCAGAGGGTGCTAAGCACCAATCCTAAACCCGCCCATTCCAATCCCGAATAGTGCGAGGAAAGAAGGAATACATATAAGCATCAGTACGGCATCTTATTTCTCTAATCTTATCCCTTCGGTCATTGCGACCTAAATATGTTGGCGGAAGAAGTATTTCATTGCACTCGAAATTTAAATTTTTTCGTATATTCTCCAATAAATTCGAACACAAGCTACGTCTTCTATCTTTCAAACTATCCCAGCCCAATCTATGTATCAATACTGTGACGCTTTCATAAGGACTGAAACAACAAGTCACGAATCTAGCGGCTCTCCTCTGCACCCTCTCAACTGAGTCAATCAGAACCTTGCGATACGGATCCCAAACCCCACAACAGTAATCCAGATGCGGACGCACTAGTGTTTTATACGCAATCTCCTTTGTATGAGCATTACAATTCCTCAAAATACGACCTATGAATCGTAATTTAGAATTAGCCTTGCCTACGACGGAAGTTATGTGCATGTCCCATTTCATGTCGCTTTGTACTATCACCCCCAGATACTTCACGGAATCAACCGTGTCAACAGCTGAATTGTTTATTTTGTACTCGTGAACAAACTGATTCTTCTTGTTACTTATCCGCATTGCCTTGCTCTTTTTGCAATTAACTGTAAGCTGCCATTTACGGCACCAATCGAAAATAGCATCCAAATCGCGCTGAATTTCTAAGCAATCGTCGGAGCACCTTATTTCCCTATAGATATCCGTGGTTTACATACTGTGTGCCGCACAGTGTTACATCAGGGTGTCGGGACTTGAACCTCGGACCTCCCGTGGCGAGGCCACTGGTCGGCTGAGCCGCGAATCTGGAGCAGACTAAACAAACGGCCGCCATGTTGGCTCGTGTCAGCTTACAGCCGTGCGTCACTTCCTCGCCAATCCGCAGTGCTCGTCCTGTTTGCTATATTTAAGTCAGGGCTGCCACGTGCTAGTCGACACATTTCCCCGCTACGTGCCCGCAGTAACAGCAAACTCTGCTCTAGCCACTTCACACGCACCGTTACATTCGACCAAACATTGATCCTTGTGGAAACAATTTTACAACTGCTTCACTACGTCATAGCTGGCGTTAACTATGCAAATTTTGTCTCGTTAGTAATGTCACAATCATTATCAGTGCCGCAGTAACAGCAAACTCTGCTCTAGCCACTTCACACGCATCGTTACATTCAACCAAACATTGATCCTTGTGGAAACAATTTTACAACTGCTTCACTACTTCATAGCTGGCGTTAACTATGCAAATTTTGTTCTCGTTAGTAATGTCACAATCATTATCAGTTCCGCAGTAACAGCAAACTCTGCTCTAGCCACTTCACACGCATCGTTACATTCGACCAAACATTGATCCTTGTGGAAACAATTTTACAACTGCTTCACTACGTCATAGCTGGCGTTAACTATGCAAATTTTGTTCTCGTTAGTAATGTCACAATCATTATCAGTGCCGCAGTAACAGCAAACTCTGCTCTAGCCACTTCACACGCATCGTTACATTCGACCAAACATTGATCCTTGTGGAAACAATTTTACAACTGCTTCACTACGTCATAGCTGGCGTTAACTATGCAAATTTCGTTCTCGTTAGTAATGTCACAATCATTATCAGTGCCGCAGTAACAGCAAACTCTGCTCTAGCCACTTCACACGCATCGTTACATTCGACCAAACATTGATCCTTGTGGAAACAATTTTACAACTGCTTCACTACGTCATAGCTGGCGTTAACTATGCAAATTTTGTTCTCGTTAGTAATGTCACAATCATTATCAGTGCCGCAGTAACAGCAAACTCTGCTCTAGCCACTTCACACGCATCGTTACATTCGACCAAACATTGATCCTTGTGGAAACAATTTTACAACTGCTTCACTACGTCGTAGCTGGCGTTAACTATGCAAATTTTGTTCTCGTTAGTAATATCACAATCATTATCAGTGCCGCAGTAACAGCAAACTCTGCTCTAGCCACTTCACACGCATCGTTACATTCGACCAAACATTGATCCTTGTGGAAACAATTTTACAACTGCTTCACTACGTCATAGCTGGCGTTAACTATGCAAATTTTGTTCTCGTTAGTAATGTCACAATCATTATCAGTGCCGCAGTAACAGCAAACTCTGCTCTAGCCACTTCACACGCATCGTTACATTTTACCAAACATTGATCCTTGTGGAAACAATTTTACAACTGCTTCACTACGTCGTAGCTGGCGTTAACTATGCAAATTTTGTTCTCGTTAGTAATATCACAATCATTATCAGTGCCGCAGTAACAGCAAACTCTGCTCTAGCCACTTCACACGCATCGTTACATTCGACCAAACATTGATCCTTGTGGAAACAATTTTACAACTGCTTCACTACGTCATAGCTGGCGTTAACTATGCAAATTTTGTTCTCGTTAGTAATGTCACAATCATTATCAGTGCCGCAGTAACAGCAAACTCTGCTCTAGCCACTTCACACGCATCGTTACATTCGACCAAACATTGATCCTTGTGGAAACAATTTTACAACTGCTTCACTACGTCATAGCTGGCGTTAACTATGCAAATTTTGTTCTCGTTAGTAATATCACAATCATTATCAGTGCGTCATCATCATAAAACAAGGATTTTTAATTTATTTTGTCTTCCGATATATCAATAATTACGTTAATATTGCCGTCCTCCATCTAAAATCAAACCTCTTAGATTCCTTCCTGGGGGAGGATTGGTTTGATTCTTTAATGTTCTTTCTATTGTAACTTTGTATTCATTGCAGCAGTATGAACATCTTTGTAGTTCATGTTCTTTCCATTGTAAGTTTGTATTGTATTCATTGCAGCAGTATGAACATCTGTGTAGTTCAGGTTCTTTCCATTGTAACTTTGTACTGTATTCATTGCAGCAGTATGAACATCTTTGTAGTTCATGTTCTTTCCATTGTAACTTTGTACTGTATTCATTGCAGCAGTATGAACATCTTTGTAGTCATGCGCAGCACAATACTTTTCTCCTGTACTCAACTTTTAATTATTGTATAGCGACGATGTAGTAGGTAGGATGCATACAGTATGACAGGCAATATACTATTCTATACGCTCGGCTGCATCGTCCAACAAACTTGCACCATATCCCGGAAGGTATGAGATTTTCGATTAACCTGATTCCTCGGATTAGGGCGTTAAATGAATTTTTAACTAAGTATGAAGTCACATCTAATATAGAAATTTCTCAGGTACAGAGCTGCAATTATTATAATACAGAAGGAAGAGCTGAGGGTGAGAGTAGAAAATTACTTAACAAAATGCTGCTACCTCGCTCGCATTGCCAAGTACGATCACATATGTGGACTTATAGTACGAAAATCGAATGCGTTTTGATCCGGCCATCAGCGTTATTCGTATTTTGTATCACGACACCAAAAGTGAACTTTTAACGTTAGTCTGAGTTAATCTATATCTATAAACGAAAACCCGATATATTTGAAATATAAAAACTTGGAAACTACAGAGCAGATTTCGATGGGGTTTTCACCGTTTTAAAGCTTAGAATCTCAATTGAAGTGTTTGGTATGTCTTATGCTCCAACGTAACATAACGCAGGTGTGGTAAATGAAAATCTTAACGTACAGCCCGAAGCAAAAAATAAAAGAAATACGATGCTTACGTCATAAATCGTAAAAAAAAAATAGCTATGTTATCGCATGTAACATTTATTTTATTAAATTTTGGTTTTTAGTCTTTAAACCTCATACATAGTTATATCGTATGCGAAGAGAAACTACGTAAAGTGGAAAATATTTAAATTAATTTTAATAATACAATGAAAAAAATCTTTCGATATCTTTCTTGTTTCTTGATGTTACTATCTGAGGCCGCACTGCTACAATCTCTGACGTTGTAAAATTTTAATGCGTATGTTAGTGTTAAGTAATGCATATTTGACGGTTTTGAACATGAAATTGAGCTGTTTAAAACCTTTAGTGAAGAACCTTCCGAGAAATTTGTTGCTTTTGAAATTACTGTCTCTGGATGCGAATTAAATTCTCGCTGTTAATAGTAAGTAATGCACGGCTTTGAACATGAAATTGAGCTGTTTAAAACCTTTAGTGAAGAACCTTGCGAGAAATTTGTTGCTTTTGAAATTACTGTCTCTGGATGCGAATTAAATTCTCGCTGTTAATAGTAAGTAATGCACGGCTTTGAACATGAAATTGAACTGTTTAAAACCTTTAGTGTTGACATAGCCTTACTTTTTTTTTGTAATTTATTGATGAGTGATTCTGTCTTTACTACATTTCCTGAAAAAAAACCATTGTTTCTATTGCTGCACGAATTGTTGTGGTTATTATGATAAAACTTAGTACACATGTTCCTGATATCATGGCTAGAAATATTGCAGGAATAAATCAACCCCAACCCCATCTCTTTCCTACTACACAGGGGGTTAGCCGTTTAAATACGTATAGAAGAATGGAGCGACTGACATGAAATTCACAAGTGCAAAACACTGGCGGTTCTATCATTATCGTGGCGCCAAAATCTGATGATAAATTCTTATAGAACTCGGCGAAAAAAATCTAAAATAAAGAATAACATTTCTTGATATCTCACTTGCTTTTCAAGATTTAACATGTCAAAAATCAGTTATTGTTTCTTGTTCTTTTGGTGACGTTTCTTCTGGTCCAGGCTGTATTTCAACCAAACAACAACCACTAGGAAGAAAATAAAACACCTATAGTGCTTTTCCACCTTGTAGATATAGTGGTTTGATGACGCAATATCTCGAGAAATAAGCGAGATATCAAAAACATTTATACTTTATTTTTGATTTGTCTCACCAAGTTACATACGAATTTATTATTAAATTTGGCTAAGGCGAAATGTTTATTGTGGTCCAGGCTGCATTTCAACCTAACCACGTCAATTTTGAAATACGATATCTCGAGAACTAAGCGAGATATCAAAAAAAAAAATTTTTTACTTTCAATTTGACTCATGGAGTTAGATAGGATTCCATCATCAAATTGTGGCTCCACGGTTATCGTAGAATTCCCAAAAAAACTTACCTCTTTTATGAGCTTCAATATTCACTGTGTGTGTAAATCAATCTAGATCATACCGGGAGCTCTGCTAGTAGCTAATACAAATATACCAGCTGATAAGTTGTTTCATCGCATAGATCTTCATTCCTCTATGAGAATTGCTTTTGTCGTTTGTAACTAAATTTTGATAACGTAATAACGAATATCTGGGCTAACATAAGATCACGCAAGTACTGTAGTTGTGCAGCTTGGACCTACAACAGGTACAAGTATTAGATCATTCAAGCGGACTTTTGGATGGTACTTAATTTTTGCCTAAAAATTCACATCGCAGAAGGATAAAAGAACCCATGAGATCCAGGCAAAAACCTTTGATCGTTCGTGAGCGATTTCATCCCTTGAGGTTACTCGATGTCTGGTATAATGCTACGGGCCGAGGTCAGTGCGGCGTCTACATCATGTCTATACAAAAGTCATCTTTGCTTATCGTGTCCGTAGCGCTGACGTAATGTGCCACGTCTTCGTTACAAGATAATTTACGGGCTTAGATGTTACTGCAAAACTGAAGTTAAGGACATCTTTTAATAACAATTGTATCTAGTATGTCCTACATGGATGTTTCCGCTTTATTCGGTATTATTGTTATAATAAACTATAATAAATTAATTGCCACAACTCTCTGCTCAGCCTATCACTCTTGACGGACTTGAAGGCTAGTTACACCATAACAAATAGTATTTATCTTTCGTATTCCTTCCGAGACATTATCGTGTGTATTGATAACTAGCCCGTACCCGCGACTTCGTACGCGTGGATTAAGAATTTTTTTTCAGGATTGAATGTAGAAAGTTGTTGGTAACGAAAGATTGGTCCCAAACAATATCTAGTCGGCATAATATGGCAGGAAAGCTATCACTATATCACTCTACCGTCGAACCTGTCTCTTGAAGAGAATCAATTTCCAACATATTTCTGTCACCATTCGATAAGGTCTCAAAATTTCGTGACTACAACTGTTAATCATACTGGAAAAAATTTCCTGTGCACTTCATACAGATTTTCTTATCAAATTCCATTAATATCGATATAGCCATTTAGTCGTCAAAACGTAAAAAAAAAAGACAGAGACTTACTTCCGTATTTACAATATTATTACTTGCGGTTCACACACACACTTGACGGATCACTATAACGTAAAAAAGTGTACACCTACAGCATTGCAAGAATACCTACGATTTGCCTCGCATTGCACCCCTAACTTTCTAATATCAACAGTTTAACATTCAATCTGAATAACCTACGGCTCAGGCCTGACTCTTACGATGAAAAAACAATTTTTAAAAATCTTAGACTCCACGGAGATTTGAACCGCATACCACGACCCAAACATTTGTAAGCCAGCGCTTTAACCACTGAGCTGTCTGACCGATACACGGAAAAAACACTCCTGAGACGACCATATCAAACGCGTCTGTCTATCGCCATTCAATAGTATTTAGAAATTATGAGACAACATGTGTTATTTATACAGATAATTTTTCAACCAAATGTAGATAGTATTTTTCTCCTTGTTTCAGTGAGCAAAGTTTCATCGAAGATCGGATGAAAAGTGTGGATTTGTATGAAGAACAAACAAACAAACAAACACACACACACACACACACACACACACACACACACACACACACACACATCTTTATATATATATATATATTATAGATGGATAGATATATTACTGCACATCACCCACACACTGACTGCGAACAACCCCTGAGGTATCAATATAATTCACCT
>JARYHS010007075.1:14884317-14991382 GCA_031002005.1 Vandiemenella viatica
ACGACATCCACACTGAGGTGTTACATGATAGGCAGATGATAGCATGTCTTTACAATACATCTCAGTGCTCACCACACATACTTGATTTTTAATGTGCCATCAGTATAGCTGGTGGCTGGAACTAAGCTCTTGGCAATGTTGGCCAAAAGTCATTTGTTAATAGCAGCTCATCAAAGACAAATTTTTTCAGGCGGGCGCGGCGGGAGGTGGCCACCCTTCCTCGCAGCGGACGCGTACATCGTGTTCTAGTAGGTCGGTATACCGGCGCATATTACCGCCTCGAGCGCAATGAAATTCCGGTCTTCAGTGCGGTCCTAAAAATGCGGTTACCGGTAGTAGGTCCCGGTCGGAAAATTCCGGTAAACCATCGCGGTCCGCGCTTTTAGACCGGCGTATTACGGTATTTCAGTCCGCAGTGGGGAAGGGTGGCCACCTCCCGCCGCGCCCGCCTGAAATTTGTCTTTGATTCAGCTGCTATTAACAAATGACTTTTGGCCTAACATTGCCAAGTGCTTAGTTCCAGCCACCAGCTATACTGATGGCACATTAAAAATCAAGTATGTGTGGTGAGCACTGAGATGTATTGTAAAGACATGCTATCATCTGCCTATCATGCAACACCTCAGTGTGGATGTCGTGTGTCGGGGCCCTTTCCTGCAATTACTTGTATGTATGTGGTAACTTATGAAATTAGCTTTGTACATATTACCAACGATACTGAATGGCAGAGAGGTCTGTAGTGTGAGTTAAATGATATGATTTTGATGTGAGGAGTTTGTTACTTGGAACACATGTTAATGATGATTTTTTTTTTTGTTAGTCTTGAGCCATGGGGGTTCTGTCCCACTTTTTCTTTGCCATGATTGGGCTGGTTGTTATGTTGAGCTCGCTGTAGGCATGGATATATGTGTCTGTGTGCGTCTTTCTCTGTGTCTGTATGCGTAAGGATGGTGATACCTTCCTTAAACTCATTTATCTGGACGTATGAATTGCTGTTCCTCCCATATGTTTGTGTGGAGTCGTATGGGTTTGTGGGTGAGACCTAGTATGAATATGGAGGTTATGATACCCGTCTGATAGATAAGTGTCTATTGTAACTCATGGTACCTGGGTCACATGTTATTAAATGACCGAAAGGGTTGCGGTGTGGGAGAGATGTGACTGTGATTTCAAACTTCACACATCCTGTAACTCTTCAGTTTGGATCTAGCATGTTCAGTCTCTTTCCTCCAGTTATGTACGGCGATGAATGGAACTGCGTGAATGCTTTGACATGTGAGTGTGTGTGTGTCTTTCTATGATTTTTGGTCAGTCATGGGTGTTCTGTACCACTTTTTCGTTGCCATGATTGGGCTAGTTGTTGAGTCGAGATCGCTGTAGGCATGGAAATGTACGTGTGTATGCGTCTCTATCTCTGTGTGGTTTTTTTTTTGCGTAAATGTGGTGATACCTTCCTTTATCTCGTTTTTCTGGATGTATGCTTGTGTGAGGTGACGTATGGATTTGTGGGTGAGACCTAGTATGAATATGGGAGTTATGATATCTGTCTGATGACCAAGTGTCTACTGCTACTCGTGGTACATGGGGGCACATATTACTAAATGACAGGAAGGGTTGCGGTGTGGGCGAGATGTGGCTGTGATTTCAAACTTCACACATCCTGTAACTCTTCAGTTTGGATCTAGCATGTTCAGTCTCTTTCCTCCAGTTATGTGTGGTGATGAATGGAACTGTGTGAATGCATTGACATGTGTGTCTTTCTATGATTTTTGGTCAGTCATGGGTGTTCTGTTCCACTTTTTCGTTGCCATGATTGGGCTAGTTGTTGAGTCGAGATCGCTATAGGCATGGAAATGTACGTGTGTATGCGTCTCTATCTCTGTGTGTTTTTTTTTTTTGCGTAAATATGGAGATACCTTCCTTTATCTCGTTTGTCCTGCACTTATGCTTGTGTGAGGTGACATATGGATTTGTGGGTGAGACCTAGTATGAATATGGGAGTTATGATATCTGTCTGATGACCAAGTGTCTACTGCTACTCGTGGTACATGGGGAGCACATGTTACTGAATGGCAGAAAAAGCTTAGGTGTGGGATAGACGTGTTGGTGCTGATGTGAACAGTTTTGTACCATGATACTGGATGATAGTGAGGTCTGTAGTGTGAAATAAATGAGATGATGTTGATGTGAAGAGTATGGTGCCTGGAACATATGTTACTGATTATTTTTTGGTCAGTTATGAGCCATGGGGGTTCTACCTCACTTTTTCGTCGCCATGATTGGGGCTGGTTGTTGTGTCTTGCTCGCTGAAGGCATGGATATATGTGTCTGTGTGCGTAAGTATGGTGATACCTTCCTTAAACTCATTTATCTGGATGTATGATTTGCTGTTCCTGTTTCTTTGAGCTTGTGCATGGATACGTATGGATTTGTGGTTGAGACCTAGTATGAATATGAGGGGTTCTGGTATCTGGTGATAGTCAAATGTCTATTGTAACTCATGGTACCTGGGGCACTCTTAATGAATGGCAGATAGGGTTGCAGTATGGGGGAAACGTATTGATGGTAAATGTAATCAATTGTGTGTGATGAACACTATTTATGATGTAAATACTTAGGTGTATGGTGAAAACATGCCATCTTTTGCACACCCTCTATCTCGCCAGGCAGATGATATGTAAGGAGAGTTCTGTTTTTCAGCCAGTCATGGGGGCAAGAAAGTACTACATCACTTTTTTTTTGTTTCCATGATTGGTGCAGGTAGTCGTCCTGAACTTTCTGTAGACTTGTACATGTATATCTGCGTCTCTCTTTGTGCATGTAAGTGTAAGTATTGTGATACCTGACTTAAACTCGTCTGTCTGATGATTTTTTTAACGATAGTTCTGCCCAGTTAATCAGTGGTAACGACAATTCTGCCCCACTTCATCGTTTTCATGATGCTTGCTGTTAGTTCTATTGACCTCGCTGTATGCATGTACAAGTGTGTGCGTGCGCGTGTGTGTGTGTATGTGTGTGTCTTCTTCCTCTGTGGGAGTTCTATCTTGGTGCTGGTTTTTCTATCGACCTCGCTGTATGCATGTACAAGTGTGTGCGTGTGTCTACTTCCTCTGTTAATTTGAGTCTAAAATATATGGTTATAGAATTATGCTCACCATCAACGTGTGCTTCTACCCATTGCTTCAGGGCTTAGGCAATCTCCCATTTCACTGTACTCTTTACAGTTTACTGCCGTTTGTGTTGGCATACGAATTGTGTTTCTCACGTTTTTCACTACACAAAAATCATTTAACACAGAGGTTTTTTTAACAGTTTAACGTCCCTTTTTAACAACGTGGTCTTTAGAGACGGGAAAGGATGGGGGCAAGGAATGGGAAGGAATTCGGCCATGGCCTTTTGAAGGAAGCATCCCGGCATTCACCTGGAGTGATTTGGGGAAACCATGGAAAACCCAAATCTGGATGCCCGGACGGGGGATTCGAACCGCCGTCCTCCCGAATGCGAGGCCAGAACGCTATCCGTTACACCACCACGCTCGGTTTAACAGAGAGGGTGATGAGAGTATGTACCAGAGAAGCGAAGGACTTGGGTACAAACCCACAGTCAGACCATTTCTTGTATATATAAGTGTAGTATGGAGACCACATTTTTTGTACATCAAATGCAAGATGCAAAATATAGCAGCTAGATTTATTAGTGGAAAATATTCAGCAAGTGCCTTAATAAAGGAACTGGACTGGATGTCATTGGGAGATTGGAAGAGTGTCAGGGGCTGTATGTGGTGTATAATGCTGTTAGAATGGATATTGGCAGAATAATTCTGAGTGGTGTATGGAGCCTAAGTTGGCAATTACCACAATCTGGCATTAGACTTTAGATGATGAGGCCTGAGTGGATAAAATATCCAAACACCCACTTTGATCTAACAATTTACGACAATTCAAGCGTGGGTACTATCTTCGGCGCAATAGAACTAGTGTCTGCACCTATTGTGACGTTTAGGATACTTGTCGATGTGTGGGGGTCTTCTATGAAAATGTGAGTTATGATGTCTGTTTGATGACCAAGTTAGCTAAGGGCATTATGTCACTTTTATCGTGGTTAGTTGGATGAAGCATGCAATTATAAACAAATGTCACACTTGGTCCTGAATCCGAAGGTTGGCGTTAGATGGGAACATTTTAAACCGAATGGAGAACTCCCCTGGGTCCTGATTTATTGAAAAATAATTTCCTGGAAAAGGGGAGAATTTTCCTGGAAAACTGCAGTAGAACGACCTTAAATGGACATTTTGGTACCTGGCTACTGATTAGCAGAAGACTCTGCGAATTTTTGGTTTACTTTAACGCACGAACAGAAGGTAACCCTGTCTGTAACTGATCAGGGGTTTGAGTGGGAATCATTGGAAAATAGAAGGAGGTTTGAGGAAGTGCTGGGCGTATGTTGGCGATGAGGCTAGGGGTGGATCTTGGTGAAAGAATTAGGAATAGTGCACTGGATTTCTTTTATAAGGAAGTGGGTAAATTTTCTATATCTACACCTCGGCCACAGGCATTCTATGACGAATCAGCATGTTCTGTGCTTAGCACTGCCTTACATTGACTCGATTTTTATCACATAGGACTGGCGTACTTCGATTCGAGAGGGGCGAAATTAGTAAGATTAACAGACGTATTTCGTTCCTGGAACATACGTGCTGTGCTGTAAAATACAGTTAAAGGTGCCAATCACTGATGTGTCACAAGGGATTGATTGGAATTTTAGACAAAGTACAGCTAAGGACACTCAATTTGGGTGGGTAAATAGTTGTGGCAATGAGAAACTGATATATAAGTAGATTTACACGGGCGAGAACTTAATGTTTTCTTTTCGCCTAGCACACCCCCTCGGATCGAATTCCCGAGTGCTGAAGTTACTCACATCATTATTATTAAGTATTTGCATGAGAATGAATTTATTCTAGCTAATTAGACACACCAACAGGACGGACATGACATTCACAGACACACAATTTCATTACCCCTAATTTTGAAATTTGTCCTGGTGGATGAACATCAAAGAGGCACCGGCTGCGGGATGTAATCAGCCATATGCTATATGGAAGGCTCTAAACAGACTAAGAACTGAAGTGTCCCGATGTAAATATAATATTTAAAAAATGGGGGTACACTAATGACAACGATCTATGTGAATGTGGTGAGCTTCAGAACCCACAACATCTTCTGATATGCAGGAATCTCCCTGAAACCTGCAATATCGACGACCTTTACAGGGCAAACGAGAAGGCCAATCAAGATTGCGGAATTCTGGTCACATTCTATATAATTGTGTTTATAGTTAATATTAATTAATTAATGTTATTTGTTTTTTTCAACTTGTTATGTCCTGGACACGAGAAATATAAATAAAAATATAAATACCCCTAATTTAATACATCCTTTAAAATACACGGACTGTAGGTGACACTCGTGAGTTATATTATATTGTTCATAATGAAAAAGTGAGTTTGTTTCCCGTCTCTTCGTCGGTGAATTAATTTTTAATGTCTGCCTGCTTCGATGAACGGAATTTATGTTAACAGCGAGGTCTTTAGAGACGGGAAGGAATTCGGCCATGGCCTTTTGAAGGTAGCATCCCCGGCATTCACTTGGAGTGATTTTGGGAAACCATGGATGCCTGGAACCTCCGTCCTCCCGAATGAGAGGCAAAAACGCTAAATAATTTCATGAAAACAGGTATACATAGAATTTATATTTGGAGTTTATGACGCTTTTTTTTTCCCGTTAAAAGGAAACATTTATGCTTTTTTATTCAAGGCAGGTATCCTCTCTAGGTATGGAAACTAAAATTTTGAAATTGACGAGTTGGAACGGCTAAAACACCGCGGCCGGACTCGAACCGGCGACCTTCGGCACTCTAACCCCTACGCTACCGATGTCTGTTCACGTAAAAAAATCGCCTAAGTATTTTTCACGATACAAAATATTTTACTGTGTGTCGATAGTAGCCAAGATGTTCAGTGCTTGCTTAACAGGACGCTAGGAATACATATTTCGTCACGCTTAGTAAACAGAGATAACAGTGTACACATTTCGCAAAGCGCGCCGGAAATAATGCCACCGAACGCCATCTAGCCGCCACCAAATGAACTAGAAATTAAGCCCTTGGGAGATGGTGCCATCTGTGCGGCCGATCTGTGAACTAACGGCGGCCATCTTGGTCACACCAACGGGGAGCGGCCATCTTGTGACGTCACAGGTGTTCCAGCTAAGACAACCTCCTCCGGGCGGCCATCTTGTGACGTCACGGGTGTTCCAGGAAAGACAGTCTCCTCCGGGCGGCCATCTTGTGACGTCACGGGTGTTCCAGGAAAGACAGTCTCCTACTACTCAGGTGGTCATCTCCGCTCAGCGCTACCTGCCGTGGAACGGTAATGTGTTTCTACGAAGCCATTCAGCCTGCAACTCCCTTGAAACTATACCCTTAAGCGCATCTGAGATAAAGATCCTTGCTCTGATCTGATAAAACCACTGAGCTAGACTGTGTAACTGTCGAATGACAGATTAATCATTCGTGGCGTCCCTACCCATTAAAAATTCATTACTGTTTGCTATCATGATAACTGGTAACATACTTTGCATTAGAATAATTGTGAGATTTTTAAAGTACAACTACACTTGTTTGCTTGCATTTAAAGGGCTCATTGTACATATGAGCGTTGCTTAGAAAATTGCACAACCTCTTGTTTATTAACGTAATGGCAAATACGCTCAGATTTGTAGATGCCATTGTAAAAATCTTTATTAAAATGTCTTTTTTGACAGTTTTCAAATCCCTAAATCATCCAATTCTCATTTGAATAATTTACATTTTGATATTCAATTATAGTACCCTGTATAGCGTAAAATTAATTAAGAATTAATTAATAATTCTCCTCCCCCCTGGTGATAATATACAGGAGCAAGAATGGGGGCAAGGAATGGGAAGGAATTCGGCCATGGCCTTTTGAAGGAAGCATCCCGGCATTGGCAAATGCCGGGATGCTTCCTTCAAAAGGATTGATTTGGGAAACCATGGAAAACCCAAATCTGGATGCCCGGACGGGGATTCGAACCTCCGTCCTCCCAAATGCGAGGCGAGAACGCTAACTGTTACACCACCACGCTCGGTCAGTGGGAATCAAGTAAAAATCTATTAGTTAGGATCTTCGAACCAAAACCCACTGTACTATCTCTATGAGTAGGTTTGCGATGCTCTGAAATGCTTACCAGCATAGGCACGAGCTTAGTTATTTCCACGAGGGTAATTTGGCCACCTTCACCGCTGCTTTCAATCAAATACGTAGCGTCAAAATTTTTGTTAACACCAAAATTTAATTTTTGTTGTGACGATTTTTTAAGGACCTCAACCAAAGTGGCTGCATGTCAAGTTACTTTCACGACGGAATATTGGCTATCCTGACCATACCTGCTCCGAGATATATTCCCTGAAGGCGTTAGTGTATAAGAAACGATCATCTTCATAATATGAGAAACAAGGCTTTCCCGGCGTATCTTTGACACGAAATCTTCACAGGTTTGCCGCCGGATGATATTTTCAAAGGACAAGCTTTCGGCGGCTTGCACTGCCGCCATCATCAGGTCCATTGTACTTAACAAAACAACTAGAATGGCTATATGAAACGCTACGCTAAATTGGTGGGGTGTTTAGTTACTTACATATTGGAAAGTTAGTCACCCTGATCACAACTGCGCTCAGATATTTTACCTCATAAATTTAAAAAAAAAAGAAAAAAAAAAAAAAAAAAAAGGAAACACTTAGAGTAATAATCGCAAGTCAAAGGACAACTCTGACGTTGACTGAATGCGAAGCGGTCAAGAATACGGGGCTGGAAAGTTGGCAACCTGCTAACAGTTACCTTCAGGTACTATACACACTGTAGTCGCAGAACGATTGAGAATGCGAAACATCAAGTGTAATGGTAAGTCTCATACGTTCAGCGCGAATGTTCAGATACTTTCGTGACAGAAGGTTGGCCATCTTATCCCAGGTGGAATTCTGGGTGACTGCGCAACCTTAATGACTATAGCAGCTATGTAACAAGATCCTCCATCCCCAGACTATGTTTATTTAGTTTCACGATGAAAAATTGCCACCCTGATCCGAGCTGCGTTAACGTACGGAAACTCAAATCGCTCGTTAAATACCATACATTGATTGTAATGTTATTTAAGGCGCACTGGAAAAAACTGGACGGAAGTTAAGTTACTTACATTACGGAAAGTTGGTACCGAGCGTGGTGGTGTAACGGCTAACGTTCTGGCCTCGCATTCGGGAGGACGGCGGTTCGAATCCCCGTCCGGGCATCCAGATTTGGGTTTTCCATGGTTTCCCCAAATCACTCCAGGTGAATGCCGGGATGCTTCCTTCAAAAGGCCATGGCCGAATTCCTTCCCATTCCTTGCCCCCCATCCTTTCCCGTCTCTAAAGACCTCGTAATTATAGGAGACGTAAAGCAGTTTAAAAAAAAAAACCTCCATTCATATACGTAACATCATAGCTCTGGTGATTAGTGTAAAAAACAGTTTTTTACAGACTTGAAAAAAAACATGAAGAAAAACTGTGGAAAAAAACCTTTTTTTTCTGGGACATGTTTTTTTTTCATAACTACTTAATTTCATATATTAAAGGCATTTATCGTTTAATATGACTGTTGAGAGTTTATACTAAGTACTTATATTAATTTTTAAATCTACTATATTTTTCTGGTTCAGTAGAAAAAAAAATTACATAAATATTGGCAACATTGACTGAAGTATTCTTTTGCGAACGGGGATTTCCCGAATAGGCTAGGTTGCACGAGAAGGAATCCCTGTTGTTTGGATTGATACTCACTATTTGAACTAGTGCTGCCAGCTCTACAAATTTATCTGTAGACCTACGGATCTTTTCAAAAAATTAGGAATTTTAAATTTATCAACCGTTTTTTGCCTCTTTTTATTACTTATTGTGCTTTCCTTATATTCGTATACTTGTTAATCTCGCAGCATATAGTGATACTGAGTCATTAAATTGTCAGTTATTATGAATCATTTCCTTGGCATAAACCAACGATTGAAAAGACATAAAGCTCCTATTTTGCGTGATAATAGATATACATTCAAACTTAAAAGACCGTAATATGGAACTATCGGCGCAGTCTTTATGCACAGTGCGTACTTTGCTCACAATTTAAAATTGCAATTTCAAAATCTTTTTTGTACAATACAACCAGTAAAGAAAATGTAACTATTACTGAAGTTATGGATCTAGAGGGGACAGAAGAAGAAACAGAAAATTCTGACTCCGACCGCACTAGTGTTGGTAGTACTGATACTAGTGAATGTGGTACTGACCAAGAGGATGGATAAAAAATTATGTTACCTATATAGATACAATTATGAATCATTATGTAAGACATTATATGATTTATTAAGATTTAAAATACACATGTAAAACGTAACTTCCGTAAATAAAACTATAATTTATGAAATATATTGTTTTCTGGAAAAAAAAACAAATTTACAAAAAAAACCGGGGTGCTAGGGTTTTTTTCATGTTTTTTTCACAAATCTGAAAAAAAACATTTTTTTTTTTTCAATTTGTAACACTACTGGTGAATAATAAACGTCGATCTTAATGGAGGTTATTCTGGAGTGTCCGCTTAGCGGATCGCGTGTTTAGGTACTTTTGTGACGGTAGGCTGGCCACACTGATACGGGGCGGGTGCAGCTTAGCGTTGCTTAATGCTTAGAGGTTAATCAGTGAACGTGCGCTGTGGTTCAACTACCTGTTGCTCGGGTCGTGTGTGGCGCGCGCTCTGATTGGTCGGCCGACTGTAACCACCGCCAGCGCAGTTAAAACAACCGCAGACAGACAGACAGACGCAAAAACGACGCGAGCGCCGCGGACTAGTGGCCGAGGTACTGCAGGTCGGCTAGTACAATTCTCGAAGTCTACGAGAAACAATTTGAGCGTAGGACTGTGAAACTAAATAAATAGTGTGGGCGTTCAAACAGAAGACGAGAAACAGCTTCAACAAACAGTCAGCTGATACGACGGGGTACCTAAAACAACAGGATTTTTATTTTATAAGCTATATATTTTCAATTTTTTTATAATACAAACATATCTCCTTCTAAATACTCTCCATTACAACTAATACATTTGTCCCACCGGTGCTTCCATTGTTCGAAACATTTTCTGTAGTCCTTTCACGGTCGCCATGAAACGCGCTTCGCTGTTAACTTCTTCCTTTAACTATTACTTTAGAACCGGAAATAATTCATATAATTATCTTTAATGAAGGAAGGCTCATTTTATAATAATTCCATTTTAATAACAACGATTCCTAAAGCTAAACCAACACCAGTCATACAATCTACATGGGTTGTTGTTTAAGACTTCCTTTCCGAAAAATTGCGGGTTCATGAATTGGTAAATCTGATCTCACGAAGCAACGTCTACTTTTCAAGAAGTTTGAGTTCATCTGTTTGTTGATAATGAGAGGTAACAGTGAAATCCAAAGCACATATATTTAATGTTCTCCATCGAATTTTAATCTTTCATTTAACTTTCTTAAATGGTAAATAATTTTATAAAGTTATTGCCTTTTGGTATTAATCAGCCCCGTTACAATCTTTAGAAATGGCTGACAGCTCCTCCATCGTTTTTTTCTTGATCTCTTCAATGTTGTCAAATCGCTGTCCTTTCATGCCCCATTTTCAAGCATGAAATAAGAAAAAGTCGCACGGAGCCAGGTCAGGTTAGTAAGGTGCGTGGGGCAGTGGAACCATGCCATTTAAACTGCCTAACAGAGACAGCTGTGTGTGCAGGTGCATTGTCGTGGTTCAAGAACCAGTCTCCCGTCTGCCACATATCAGGTCCTTTTTGACCAACAGTTGCGTAATCTTCTTAAAACTTGCAAATGAAAGGTTTAATTGACGGTCTGATATGGTGGAACATATTCTGAATGAACTACGCCCTTGGCCACAAAAAAGCAAATGAGCATTATTTTGATGTTTGATTTGACTTGACGATATTTTTTTTCGACGATGACGTCTTCCATTGCCTTGACTGTTGCTTTGTTTCTGGGTCGTAACCATAGCAACATGACTCATCAGCAGTAATGATCTTTGACAGAACATTTGGATCAATTTCGAGCTGTTGTTTCAAAGCACGACATGTTTCAACTCGACGTTCTTTTTGGCTGTCAGTCAGAACCTGAGGAATAAACTTGGCAGCAACCCTTTTCATTCCAAAATCATCGGTTAAAATTCGCTGAACCGAGCTACAAGATAACCCACTAATCTCTGACAGTTGATCAATTGTCTATCGACGGTCTGAGAGCACAATTTCTTCGACATTTTCGTCGATTCGGGCAGCTGATGGACGTCCAGAAAGAGGTTTGTCTTCAATCGGCATGCCGCCATTTTTTAAACCGAGCGAACAACTCGTACACTTGAGTTTTCCCATAGCGTCATCTCTGCAAGCTGTTTTCAACATTAAAACATTTTCGGCAGAATTTTTACTGAGTATAAAACAAAATTCCACAGCTGCACCTTGTTCACTTAAACATGCCATGATCAAAAAACCAAACAATAACAAAAAGGCGCTAGGAAAAACAATTGCAGATTAACAGAACAAGCCAGGTCGACAATACAGGCGGCACTGATCTGACAATGAGCTGCGCTATAAACGCCTAGCGGCAGAAACGCGTACTACACAAGTTTCGTCCACGGCAATGCTATTGCGGTTATGTTTGGGTACGGCCCTGTACAGACAGTATTTGGAAAAATTATTGCCGGAATGGTTGAACAGAAAAACGGAGCACAGCAAGTAGAGCCCAATGACACCGCCAGGGGTAGAGTGGTAATAATGGTAAGGCCTCCGGTAGTGTGAGTGTTGTTTTTGTGTTCGCATACAGAGTCGCCTGCGCTGTACACTTATCACGGGGTAGTGCTGTGTACTGCCGCACAGGCCACGCCGTCGCTGGAATTTTCTCTGTTCGCCGAAAAATACGTAAAATATATTCAGTTCTCATCGCAGAGGTTTGAAGTTACAGTACTATGTTTATCATTAAATTGAACTTAAATGTTTAGTACTAATCTTCCAGTTCGGTATTTTTTTACAGTCCTAGCGATATTCTTCCGCAGTTGCTTGATAAAGATTTTTAGATGAAAATACCGTTTCGTAACAACCGTTATTTTTTATTCCTATACGCTCAAAAGCGTTTCGCCCTTGTGGAATAGGGCATCATCAGTGAGATTTTTGGTACAAGTAGTCGCATGTTGATAAGGAAATGCTCTGGTTATACTTGTTTTTTTAATAGAACACAACATCATGATTGTTCAATTTTGAGAAATGTAGAAAGCCAGCATGCGGCTGTTTTCTACATGTATAAAAAAAAGTGCAACTACAGCATTTCCTGATCAACATGTGACTGTTTGTATCAACATGTGACTGTTTGTATCAAAAATCTCACTGATGATGTCCCATTCCACTAGGGCGAAACGCGTCTGAGCTTAAGAGACTGTATTTTCATTTGCAAATCTTCTAGAATGAGATATTCATCTCGAGTTGAGAAACAACTTTACTGAATACATTTACTCCTTGTTGAAAATATACATCACTACGTTTACTTTCAGAACAAAATAAATTTTTATACAGTGATACAATACGCGAATTAATTACCATATTGCAAAAAATTGTTTGATGTAAGGTCAGTTAATTTCCTCATTTTTCACGAGTTGATAACATCTATTGCTATATTTATTCCTGTGCAGCAATTTAATTAGTTTCAAACAGTTAAATATAACTAGACGTCATTAATATTACCCACTGCAGATTATTTTTATGTACGTCTCTATGACAATTTCCTTATTTTTGAGCACGTCATATTTAAAGTGGATCATTGGCCCAACTACACCAGTTTCGGGTTGCTTACATCAGAGGCACGGATGGCCAGAACGCGATCGGAAAGTAACGGTGACAAAAAAGTAACTGTGACGTTCACGAGCTCAGCACGGGTGTAGCAGTGACGTCATTATCACGTGATGGCTGTGTAGGCCAGAGGGCAGTCTTGTATGAGGGTTATCATCTATAGCAAAACCCGCACCTCTTCCATGCAGTGAGCAGACTGTCTGTTGAAGTTGATGTAAATCAAAAAAACCAGGACATCTGTGAAACAAATGTAATGTCTTGTAAAACTTTAATTAAAAATGAATAAATTTAACATCTTGTTGTCATCAAATACGGGTTTACTGGACTAAATGGGTCGAAATTTTTTTTGGGGGGGGGGGGAATCATTCTTTTTTCATCCTCGATTTCTCCTACAGTGCGGTAGTGTATTCGTTATACGAGGCGCGTCCAGAAAGTAAGTTCCGTTTGGTAATAAAATGAAATTGTACACAGATACAGAAGAAATTTTTATTGCACAAAATTCTACAACTCTTAAACTACTTTTCCACATAACTGCCGAAATTTTGCAGGCATTTGTCATAGCGTGGCACCAGGTTTTGTATACCTTCTTCATAGAAATCTGCCGCCTGTGTCTTCAACCAGTTGGAAACAGTTTCTTTCAGCTCGTCGTCATTGGTGAAGTGATGACCGCCCAGGAAAGACTTGAGATGTAAGAACAGATGAAAGTCTTGCCAGTTCTTCTGTAACCAAAGGTGGACGCCCACTTCGTTCTTCATCGTGCACATCACTACGCCCGCCATTGAACAGTCGGGCCCATCTTCTCACCATCGAATCACTCATCGCATTTGGTCCGTAAACATCGCAAATTTGCCGATAAATTTCACTTGGTTTCACTTTCCTCGCATTCAGAAACCGAATCACAGACCTGATTTCACAGGCAGCGGGATTTTCAAACAAGCACAACAAAGCGTACATAATTGACAGCGATCTCCAAATGGCGCACGTTCTTCCCCTTGATACACATCGTCTACAGCACACGTGCGGAACTGCAATCGCAGCGCTGCAGCGGAGATATATTGAAACGGAACTTACTTTCTGGACGCGCCTCGTATTAAAGGATTGTTACTGCCATGATGCATTCAGGAATATGGTATCCCGTTATCAGGTTGCCGGACCGTAATATTCATTCTCTGATCTCAATATTGCCCATTTTTTCATAGCACTGATTGTGTAATTTTGTAGATGAAGTTGTAGAATGTCAGAAGCGTATGTAAAGAAAAATATCGAGGAAAGTCATCTTCAGTTTTCATGTGTGATGACTACTCGTATGAATTATTTCCAGCCGACTTGGAAATGTGGTTATCTGCTATGTATTACAACAAATAACTAAATACTGCTTGCGAAGAGAATGCAGTTTCTGTTTTAACTTAACTGGGAATTAAACCGTACAATGAATATATAGCCTCATTTTTTTAAATTCAATCAAGATATAATTTATAACTTGAATTTTTATTTCAGATCAATTGTTTGGGAGTCTCTTGAGACGCAGTTTGGAAATTTAAAAAAAAAAAAAAATATGTAATTGCTACTGTTGTGCGACTCTTCACATTGCAGCTGGAATTTGTTCTTGTAATGTTATTTGGATAACATTAAGTCAGCATCAACGGTGACAACATAGGATTTGTCAGTCTGAGGCATATTTTTTTTTTTTTCACCAGTAAACGTTCATGTTTCGCAAATCCCCATGATCCCAATAAACGTAGAAACCCTCAGCTGAAGACATTTAGTTTTTAGCAATACAATGCGATAATGATATTAGTTTGCAGCAAGTTTAAAGATGGGGAAATTTTAAAGTGGAAAATTATTTATTTTCGTATTATACAACAATATTTTTAGTCATAATGTTATGTGCACTTTGCTATCAAACAAATTGAACTTTCAATAATATTTCAGCTTACGCTAACTTTGGCAGGCTGAACCAAGTCCCAACGTGACTCTTTGCTGTTACATTTCACCGTCACAGTGATTTCCTACAAGCGACCATCGTCTTTACTCAGTAACAGTTATAAATCACTGTCACTGGTGTCTCATTGACAGGAAAGTAGCAGTTTACCCCATCCCTGTTACCAGCCCTACAGTATTAACAGTAGATTTGATGTTTTTTTATTCAATGATATCCCTGTTTTCTGTTGAATTCCAAATTCGTATATATATATATATATACAGGGTGGTACAAAAAGGTACGGCCAAACTTTCAGGAAACATTCCTCACACACAAACAAAGAAACTATGTTATGTCGACATGTGTCCGGAAACGCTTACTTTCCATGTTAGAGCTCATTTTAGTTTCGTTAGTATGTTAGTACGCTCTCCTGACCTCAATCCTCTTGACTTTCATTTATGGGGGCATTTGAAAGCCCTTGTCTACGCAACCCCGGTACCAAATGTAGAGACTCTTCGTGCTCGTATTGTGGACGGCTGTGATACAATACGCCATTCTCCAGGGCTGCATCAGCGCATCAGGGATTCCATGCGACGGAGGGTGGATGCATGTATCCTCGCTAACGGAGGACATTTTGAACATTTCCTGTAACAAAGTGTTTGAAGTCACGCTGGTACGTTCTGTTGCTGTGTGTTTCCATTCCATGTTTAATGTCATTTGAAGAGAAGTAATAAAATGAGCTCTAGCGTTTCCGGACACATGTCCACAAAACATATTTTCTTTGTTTGTGTGTGAGGAATGTTTCCTGAAAGTTTGGCCGTACCTTTTTGTAACACCCTGTACAATGAAATAAAATATATTATATAGTGAAATAATATACTAAAATAAAATGACACTCCATACATTGATTATACTTCTAGCGCGTAATTTAAACCCTTCACACTCTTGCAGTTGTTTATTGCATCATGTATTGCCGAAGTAAAAAAGAAAAGAAGTGGTAACTGTAGCCGGGAGCAATCTCCGGCGGCAAACACGACGGTGAGCCACCTGGCGGTGCGAGGCCGAAGCGCGCGGCGGCGGTGCTGCTGCCTGGTGGAGCGCCGCCGTACTGCTGGCGCCGGCTGAGTCAGCCTCGGCTCGGGGTGGCTTTCCTTTCTTTTTTCCGCGTTTATGCGGCCAGACGAGTCACGTGCGCTGACTCACACGGCGTGCAGTCGGATCTACAGTGCGCTGACCCTCAAGTCAGCAGTGCAACTTGTTAATATGGTAGTCTACTTCCTCCCACAACCAAATTTTGTAATGAACTAACTAGGTGATAATGAACACATGGTACTCTTTGCAGATGATACCAGCATATCGTTGAAAGACCCATCAGCACAAAACCTCGAAAACAGAGCAAATGATGCTATAAAGAAAATTAACAGGTGGTTTAATGCCAACAAACTAAAACTTAATGTAGAAAAGACACAGTTACTTCAGTTTGTTACAAAAAAATAAAACAAAGGACAGCTATAATGTGATATCAGAAAGAAAAACAATCAATGAAAGAAATTTCACAAAATTCCTGGGTGTATGTATAGATAATAAATTGAACTGGAAACAGCATATTCAACAACTTCTTAAAAAACTGAATTCTGCAACATTTTCACTTAGGGTAATATCTAGAATAGCTAATATAGAAACCAGAAAGTTAGTATATTTTGCATATTTTCATTCCCTGCTCACTTATGGCATCTCATTCTGGGGAAACTCGTCACAAGCACAGAGGGTATTTAAATTGCAAAAACGTGCTATAGGAACTATTTGTGGAGCAAGCCCACAGACGTCGTGCAGAAATCTATTTAAAAACCTGGTTGTACTAACAATGCCAGCACAGTGTGTATACTCCGTACTATCATTTGTAGTGGAAAATCCTGAACACTTCAATCTCAATGCTGACATACATAGCCATAATACTAGGAATAAATATAATATTCACAAGGATTACAAATCACTGTCAATTGTACAGAAAGGGTTAACATTTACTGGAGCTTCCTTATTCAATGTCTTACCAACAGAAATTAAATGTTATCTACAAAAACCCAACTACTTTAAGTCCAAACTGAAAGAGTTTCTGCTTCAGAACCCATTTTACTCTGTGAAGGAATTTTCTTCTTGGAATTTGGTAACTAAGAATGACTGATAAAATAGTATATATGGTGTATGGAAGGGGAAGGTGACAAAGTTGTCCACAATTACTAAAATGATATATGGTTTTTCTTTCTGTTGAAACTTTTGACAAATGAAGTAATTACACTGTTTACAAAATTTCACTCATGTATAGTAACTAACATGGGATAGCAGGCACTCAAAAACTGCTGTGAAAAATTATGATACTAACAGGTTTTTAAGTAATTGACTGCTTATGAGTTGTGGTAACTGGTTGGTAAGAAAATAACTGGTTGTTAGATGCTGGTAACAAGTATATACACTGTTCCACATAATAAGTATTAATTAACTCGGGATTGTATTTGTAGATTACAGGAAATATTGGTTATACTAATGTGTCGTAACTAACTTCTTGTCAATATATAATAATATTATCAATTATATAGTAATATTGACATTACTAATAAGTGTATGTACTGTTCCACATCCCCGAGATTATTCTCACATGAGATCAAAGTGAACATATCTATCTATCTATCTATCGGTTGAAACACACCGCTTTTCCGAAACACTCCATGTCTACCATATTTCGTTTTTCCGTATTTTTTTTCTCGAAATCATTCCATTTCCTTGAAAAGGCAGTGGCTGGGTTCCTTTCCGTTCCATCCTCCAAAGTTTTCCACCTCCAATGATTAGGCGTATAGCCGTAAGTTAATCCCGGTTGCCTTTCGGAAGAGCAGGCGGCAATGGCCGGTAGAAAGCGTCTCGAATAAAAACACAGTACACCGACCACAAGCAGCGGGGTAATGGTGTGCGTACCTACAGAGAACGTTAGTACTCAACCTCTGTACTGTCTGGATCAGTACCACATGTACAGGGTAGGTACAGTCACGGACAAAAGTCACAAGACGGCTTTATGCGAGAGTCGCTAGTGCTGGGGAAATTCGGGAAAGAAATGTTACGCCTTCATGTTGTTCGGGTCAATTCCGCGAATTTCGGAAGAACCGATCGTGTGAAACGCAACTGGCTCTACTTTCGCAGGACGTAATGAAAGTTATTGATAAAGGATCACAAGATGATGCTATTTTCTTGGATTTTCAGAAAGCTTTTGACTCTGTACCACACAACCGACTTTTAGCGAAGATTCGAGCATACGGTATTTCTGATCAGATTTGCTACTGGATTTTCTAACTGGTCTGTCACAGCATGTCGTTGTAGACGGGGAAGCCTCTTCAAAGCTAGATGTTACTTCGGGCGTTCCTCAAGGAAGTGTAATAGGACCACTTCTTTTCTTAATTTTTATAAACGATCTCGGTGACAACGTTAATTGCAGGATGCGATTTTTTGCTGATGATGGGCTTATTTATAGGGAAGTGAGGTGCTCCGACGATTGCTTAGAAATTCAGCGTGATCTGGATGTTATTTCGGAATGGTGCCGTAAATGGCAGCTTACACTTAACTGTAAAAAGTGTAAGGCAATGCAAATAAGTAATAAAAAGACCCCGTTGCTTACGAGTACAAAGTTAAGAATTCAGATATTGACACTGTGGATTCCCTGAAGTATCTAGGCGTAACGGTACAAAGCAACATGAAATGGGACTTACACATAACTTCCGCCGTAGGCAAAGCTAATTCTTAACTACGATTTATTGGTCGTATTTTGAGAAGTTGTAATGCCCATACACAGGAAATAGCGTACAAAACACTAGTGCGTCCGCATTTGGAATACTGTTGTGGAATTTGGGATCCGTATCGCAAGGGATTGATTGACACATTAGAGAAAGTACAGAGAAGAGCCGCTCGATTCGTGACTGCTAGTTACAGTCCTTACGTAAGTGTCACAGAGCTGATACGCGGGTTGGGCTGGGATTGTTTGGCGGACAGACGACGACTTTTTCGTTTGAATTTGCTGGATAACATGCGAAAATCTTTAATTTACGAGTGCAACGACATACTACTTCCGCCAACCTATTTAGGTCGCAATGACAGGAGGGATAAGATTCGAGAAATAAGATACCGTACTGATACATTTATGTATTCCTAGTTCTGTTCGGGATTGGAATGCACTGAATTAGGATTGGTGCTTAGCACCCTCTGCCATACACAGTATTTGTGATTTGCAGAATATAGATGTAGATGTAGAAATTTATCTAAACGTAACGTTTCAGCTATCATTTTGTGACCTTCTTCAGTTAATTGACGCGGTTTCACAAGGACAACCAAGGTAACATAGGCAACGAACACGCACCCACTTGTTTATGCCGTCATGGTGATCGAGTTTCAACTGGCCGCGTAATACGCCTACCGGTACCTGCTAGTCGTAGAGGATAATTCCGATGCGAAACTTTTCAAGGAGAAGGAACCAAGGACCTAAAACAAGCAAATGAACAAAAAATTGAGGTTAACTTGGCATGTAGTAATATTATTTTATTTAAAGTGCTGTTAATTGGTGTGAATATAACACCAATAATAATTTTTATTTCAATTGGACGATTGGATCATTGCGTCTTACCTGAACGTCTTTAGAGTGCGAAAAAACTATAGCACACCGAACTTGTTTTGAAATAAAACTCGCTTTCAACGTTAATTTCAGTTTTACATTGTAAGTATCAAACTTGTTTTGTCATGCAGTGTTGTATCAGCGAATAAACTAATCGTTGTCTTTACTTTTGTCTGTTACAGGTGAGTTGACGCACAAAACATACCAGAAGATGCCATGAATTTGCATGTAAGAAACGTTTGCCTTACTCAGCTTCAAGGTGCCGGCTGTGTAAGTTTTTCTCTGCATCAATTGGGTAATAAGCATGTCAATTTTACAAAAAAAAAAAAAAAAAAAAAAAAAAAAAAAAAAAAAAAAAAACTATTTTTTTTTAAAACTATCCACAGAATGAAAGGAACCTGGATAAATCAACTACAGACAACCCATCACTTACACAAATTTATCGATTTGTTTTTCTTCGCCCATAAACCCCGAATACTTGCAACCGACTAGCCTGTTTCTGTCGAAAGTAGTGTTTCTTGCATGGGAGATGACGAAATTTGCAGTAACGTACAAGATACGCATTGCATTCGCCATTGTAGATAATACACATTTTAGATATAAAAATAAAACTTTTTGACTCGTCTGTTGGTACACCGTATTTAAATAAATTCCTGCGGCCATACGTCTTTGTGTGACAGTATCAATTTGGAGCCCAGTCCACCTCTGTCTTTGCTGCACCTACAGTTTAAGGTTGAACAGGAACCATGGAGTGTTCCAGCGTGGTTCAGATGTGCAGGGATTTGAAGCGGCTACCCTGGATTTGTATGAACCACGAGGTACCCGAGCGGCGATTTAGTGAAATAAACGTTACTGCTTAAAAGCCGGACTTATTTTTTGCACAGTAGATTTAAATTTGTCGGTAATAGTGGATTGAGAAATTTGGAAAACAAGTTATTTGATTCCATCTGAAATAACTGCTTATTAATACCTGGTGCTGCAATCTAGGGACTCGGCTCTGAACTATCTCATACGCGCGACCTCTTTAAGAATCAAATTCCGAAAAAAAATCTTAATTTATGATTCCACCTAATTGGAGACCTTAATATATAAACCTATATGTCATTCATTGATTTCGGTTAGGTATCGAAAGAGATAAATGGCTGTTGACAGAAAAATGCTTTGTAGAAATATTAATACCTTTGCCCTTTTAATGGTCGAATTTTGAAAAATACCTTTCTTAAATTATGGTGTAACGGAACCTAAGGACTCAGTCTTTAGAATGATACCTCATTAATCTATTTCGGTTATATATTAATGGAGATAAATGGCTCGTGACACAAAAATGCGTTGCAGAATCATGGATTCTTTTTCCCTTCAATAGTTGAATTCCAAAAAAATTATTTCTTAATATATGATGCCACCACAGCTGAGACATTACTCCTCATAATCTTACTTCATTTATCGATTTCGGTTAGATATTCAGGGACATAAATAACGACGAATGTCAATCACTCAAAAGCAACAGTCAGTGCTACCAACAATTCCTTTTGGTATATCTCAAGTTGAATGACCTTTCCTGAACAAGTGCCCACCCGTGGGTTTGATCTCTGGTCTAGTTTGTTGGCCTCACTGTCTCGCATTCGTCATCAATTCGCACATCCGAACTCTGACCCACCGATGTGTCACTGCGCCAAGTTGGCAACACTGACTGCCACCAGCCGCTCCAGCCAGTGGTCGCCGTCCTCATTGTGTAATTTACGGCGACTGCTCAGTATTAAATCATCTCTGGCGGGCTCGCTTACGATGAGTGGTGACTCCATTCAGAGATATTACGTTTCAACACTAGGCTGGAATTGGGCTTAAAGGTTACAGTGTAAACATTTCATTGACTGCAATTACGAAAGTAACGCTTGATTGTGTTTTCTCGTCTGTTACTTTAATGTATTTCGCATAAACGCAGCTTCCTTCTACGTGTCGTACAGTAGCTTTTGTAAGAACAGAATTTTTTACTATCTGAATGATTCGCTGAGTAAATTCTTGTAGTCTGTACGATTTAAAGACTATTACCACGTATAAAAGACTAATTTTGTAATGTGTTCGGAAGTAATTGAACTATTTCCATTTATTAACTAAAATTACCTATAAAAAGGTGAAAAATAAGCACAAATTTGTAGTTTGCCTAGAATGATTTATGGGAACTATCAGACTGAATATTTCATGAAAACTCATAATATTTTATGCAATTTTTTTAAGGTTTTTTTTTCTTTTGGACAACTTTATAACTTACTAGGGTAAAAAGTATCCTGTATATTAACCTATGAAATAATCTACCGGTACGGTTATTAGATGATGATGGCTCTGAGGTAAAAATTTATAGATCTATGGTTTTGGTTCCTCTGATTTATGAATCTGCACAAAATGCATTCTGTTGGTGAACCGATGCACCTTGAGCGTGAGTGAGTTTAAAACGGTTCTCGTAGTTCATGCACAGCGAGACACAGGCAGGCCACTGCATCTGTTGATGTACAGATGTCAGGAGGATCAACTCTGTTAAATACTGTAGACACTTTATATAGCGTCATTAAATACACAGTGAGTAAACAACGAGGGTACATACCATGGGCGTTTCCAGCGAGGGGTAGGTGGGGGGAGGGGCCACGGCCACCCCCCCCCCCTAGAAAAAAAATCAAGTTGCCTTCAGTACGCTTCGGCGAGTGAAGAATTGGCTCACGAGCACTATGGGAGAGGAAAGATTATGCCTGATGAGTGTGCATCGAAATTTCGTGAAAGAACACTGTGATATATTCAAAAAGTTATTGAAAAATGTTCTGAGAATCCGAGACGATTAATGTTTACATAAAAAACTGTAACTGAATTACGATCTTAATTTACTACATAGTAGGTCCTCAGATTAATTGGTTGGATTACTATATTAATCAATAATAAAAATGATGCTATAAAGAAAATTAACAGGTGGTTTAATGCAAACAAACTAATACTTATTGTAGAAAAGACACAGTTACCTCAGTTTGTTACAAAAAATAAAACAAAGGACAGCTATAACGTGATATCAGAAGGAAAAGCAATCAATGAAAGCAATTTCACAAAATTCCTGGGTGTATGTATAGATAACAAATTGAACTGGAAACAGCATATTCAACAACTTCTTAAAAACTGAATTCTGCAACATTTTCACTTAGGGTAATATCCAGAATAGCTAATATAGAAACCAGAAAGTTAGTATATTTTGCATATTTTCATTCCCTGCTCACTTATGGCATCTCATTCTGGGGAAACTCGTCACAAGCACAGAGGGTATTTAAATTGCAAAAACGTGCTATAAGAACTATTTGTGGAGCAAGCCCATAGACGTCGTGCAGAAATCTATTTAAAAACCTGGGTGTACTAACAATGCCAGCACAGTATGGATACTCCGTACTATCATTTGTAGTGGAAAATCCTGAACAATTCAATCTTAATGCTGGCATATATAGCCATAATACTAGGAATAAATATAATATTCACAAGGATTACAAATCACTGTCAATTGTACAGAAAGGGTTAACATTTACTGGAGCTTCCTTATTCAATGTCTTACCAACAGGAATTAAATGTTATCTACAAAAAACCAACTACTTTAAGTCCAAACTGAAAGAGTTTCTGCTTCAGAACCCATTTTACTCTGTGAAAGAATTTTCTTCTTGGAATTTGGTAACTAAGAATGACTGATAAAATAGTATATATGGTGTATGGAAGGGGAAGGTGACAAAGTTGTCCACAATTACTAAAATGATATATGGTTTTTCTTTCTGTTAAAACTTTTGACAAATGAAGTAATCACACTGTTTACAAAATTTCACTCATATATAGTAACTAACATGGGATAGCATGCACTCAAAAACTGCTGTGAAAAATTATGATACTAACAGGTTTTTAAGTAATTGACTGCTTATGAGTTGTGGTAACTGGTTGGTAAGAAAATAACTGGTTGTTAGATGCTGGTAAGAAGTGTATACACTGTTCCACATAATAAGTATTAACTAACTCGGGATTGTATTGTGTCGTAACTAACTTGTTGTCAATATATAATAATATTAATAATTATATAGTAATATTGACATTAATAATAAGTGTATGTACTGTTCCACATCCCCGAGATTATTCTCACATGGGATCAAAGTGAACATATCTATCTATCTATCTATCTGTCTATCTATCTATCTATCTATCTATCTGTCTATCTATCTATCTATCTATCTATCTATCTATCTATCTACCTACCTGGAATAGCTCTGCATGTGTTTGGCTATTGTCCTTTGGGAAAGCGGCGTTAATGCCTGTTTTTTACGAAGGACGGTCCCGTTACTGCCTGATGAACTCAAGGTCACAGACTGGAAGAATGTTTAATCGTGCGAGAGTCGACAGGAGCCAGCGCCTGGCTGGTAGGCTGCGCCACACACCTGTTGCGCTGCTCCGGAGGTCGATATCCAATGTCGCGGTCGACGGAGCACTGCGGTCGAGATATGCAGGACTCAAACAGTGGTATGTTTCTGCTACTCCGTAACGCTGGGAGTTAAGATCCCCGCATTAAAATGAATTCGCTAAAAATGTTAATCGCAAAATAACATGGATTTAAATATACCGTCACTGCGTATGAATGGCAAATAGTAGTAAACGTTTCGACTGCACAGTGGGGCGAAATCTCAAAAAGCTGGCCAAAAGTCGAAAAAAAAAAGTTTTTGTTTAGGGAATTTTAAGTATACGGCTGGGTAGACTGACTCCCAAAGTGTCTGACTTCAGGGTTAGAATAGATCCGAGGCTTGACGCAGACGCTGTACATCATTTGAAAGGTGACCGTTGAGCGAGCAACTATTGCGAGATACAAAGGAAGTAAATCAACCGTTACTTTGAACTGCTGTAAAAGTTTTCAGTTTTGAGCAATTTACATCATTCAAAATGGACAGAGATCGTGATGATGAGTACAATGTTTACATGTATTACAAATACATAAAAAAAAACATTTTAAAGTTATTTATTTAATAAATAATTTTTAAACAAATTTGAACAATTAATTTGTATTTTTCTTTTTCAAAAATGTAAACAGCTGTAAGTTCCACAGAGTCCCACAACGAACCTTATTTTAACTTCATTCTCTACTATTTATCTATTGAAATCTCAAAAAAAAATTCTGCTATAAACTGCTATTCCACAATTCGCGCAGCTTAATTTATCTGCAGTTTACCGGTATTTGTTTTTGGTCTTTTTCAATTTCCTGTGTAAATTGTAAGTTATTGTCATAGTTATTACAAATATTTAAAGTATAATCAATTTTGTTTTTTGGTATTATTATAAAAGTATTATCTACATATCTGAAATAACACATTATTTCAAAATCTAGCAGTTTAAAACATTGTTCTTCCAAATCTCGCATAGCTAACTCCACTAGAGTTGGATACAGCTATAGGTGTGCGAAATTTTTTGGTTATAACTTAGTATGTTATTGGCGAAATTAACTTAATACGATATACTGAAGAATACCAGACGAAATTAACTTCCTATTTTTAAATATTCTTTAATAATACCTGTATGTATGGGGTTACTTTTAAATAGATTTTATGGGATATAAAAGGCTAATACAAGGTATATTTTATTGCTCCAGAATCTGCTGGTCCAACCAACGAGAGCGACGATAAAGTTGGCTTCATACGAAAGGAAATAGGAATGTATAGTACACCACATTTTTATCCACAAAAATTTATAATTCAAACATTTTTCAGTTTTTGAAACCTATTTAATTTCTAACCCTTTTTATTTTAATCTGCCATATTGAATCCGCCATTTGTTCTTTTTTGCATTGTTAACGTTGGAATCGACATCAGCGAGCTTATTAAACCCTGTATACAAATTTGTATGACAATTGAAACATTTTTAGACCATTTTTAATTTTTTATCCGCCATATTGGATCCTCTGGAAATTTTTTTTTTTTTTTTTTTGAAATTTTGACATTGGAATCGTAATCAGCGTTCTCAAAACAGATTTTGTACAAAGTTTCATTAAACTTGGATAACGTTTCCATATTTTGACCAGCTTTTTGAGATTTCGCCCCACTGTGGACTGGGAGGATATTTCGTTAGACAGCACTGTATACACAGGGTATATTTTTTATTTTTCGCCGTGTCAACGTCACGTAAAAACATGACGTAAGCTAAGTCACATGACGTCACTGGATATCATTTCGTTGTATATGTCTGTTTTTACTTGATCCATGAATAAATTCTAAAGTATGGGGCCTCTCTATTATTAACGAAGTATAGGAGAACGTACAATCAGTCATGATGAAGAGTATCCTACATCTCGGCATAACGTATGCATTACTGTGGCCAAGTTTCGTTTAAATGGGTTCCTTAATTTTTGCGAGAAGCGCAGACAGCAATAAAAAATTTGCTAAATTTATGGTTTTACCATCTCTATGATCAGGAATGAACAATCACTGTCTTTGAAATGAATTTCATGTACAGACGCAATTATTACAGCATTTGTTGTACGGTATAAGCTACAGTTTCCTGATATTTGAGAACTTTCCGCTGTCAAATGCAGCAATTTTAAGTACGAAATCATTTTTACCAACGCTTTAATCAGAACTCCGTATGTGCCATTCATATGAGTCACCAGATTATTGTGTTTGTTAAGTATGTTGGCCCACAGATAAGTAGCCAAATATCTAATAGAGTAACACCTATTTTTTTTTCTTACTGTATAGGAAACATGATTTTTGGTACTTGTTTCAGTGATTGGGAAATTAAATGTTAAGTCTCATTTTCTTTGTTTCTGATTCTTTAATTTTACATTATTAATGTCCTCCGTTCTTTCTCCGATTCGACCTGTCAATTTGCCTGCGAGACGTGTAGTTTCCTGTATACTGTATGATAAGTTTATATATATGTTTATTTTTGTTTATTTGGACTGTATAGTTTGTGAGACTACAGTCCAGTTGGCCCGTGCCAGGTCCTGTTGAGCCTTCCGCCTCAGCGCGTGGCCAGCTTAATGCGCTCCACCGCGATTAAAACAAATTAAAAGATATTAAACTGGAAATCGACATACTACGATATTTCAGTACCATCCTCGTTTAGTGGTAGGCCTACTCTTAATAGAATGAAAACAAGCATTAATCAACATCAACCGTCAAAACGGAGATTTAATTTTTCCTTTGTTAGTGCTTTGTCTCGTCGACGTCGAGGTCATTAGAGGTACGGGCGGATTGAAAGACAAGAACCGGGAAGAAATTTGGATATGGCTTTTTTTTAAGGAAATATCCCACAATTCGCGGGGAATGATTTCAAATATGACAAACTGAAATACAGGGTGATTATAATTAAAGTTTAAGTTTCAAAACGCTCTAAAAAACGAACTACTGATTGGAATGACGTCAAAATTGAACGGAGTATTATTGAAGAAGGGGGAAAGAACATGAACAAAAAAACAAAAATAGTTACTAATTTTAGCGACAAAGGGCGCTGTAAGCATCAGAATTTCGTCTACAAATGACAAATCGTAAAACATATTCCGTCAGATGGAAATGGGCTTCACGGAATTATCCACGGCCAATTATTGTCCACTTCCATGCGAGTAAGAAATTGCAAAGCATAACCCTCTCTTGTTGGCAGGTCAGAAGGAAACAACTCCTGCACATGGCGAATTTTATACGGATAGCATTGCAGGATGTTATGCACCGTGCTCACAGGCCTGTCCAATGTTCGGGCAATTCGTGCACTGCATGGTTGCACACCACCGCTCGACGCCTCCTGCACTGCTGTGGCCACTTCTTCAACTACCGCCGAATCAAATCTTTTCCTTCCTCTACCAGACGCACATCAAATGAACCTGAATTTTTTCATCATTTTCACCAGACCCATGACAGTCATCGGTCCGCCGCCTTTTTTCATACCCTTGAGGGACCTGAACTTCTGCAGAGCTACTGGTGCAGAATCACCGTTCATGTTCTTTCACCCTTCTTCAATAATACTCAGTTCAATTTTCACGTCATTCTGAACTGTGGCTGGTTTTTTAGATCGTTTTGAAACTTAGGCTTTGATTATAATCACCCTGGATGGGAGGGAATTCGAACCCAAGTCCTCCGAAACGCAACGCTAGCTCTCACTCCAAGCTCGATGCAGATTTCCAGGAAAATTCTATGTTTACTCTGAGAAGATTTTTATTCACTTTAATTGGATTTTCAATTACTGAATTATTGATAAATTCCAAAAGAGAAAATAAGTTCATCGTCTTTGAGCTACTCAATTATTGCCGAGCAAAATAAAATAATTAGAGACAAACAGGTAGAGAGGTAGAACAACGACGAACATACAACCGGAATTAATTTTTAAATGCTATAAATTTTCAAATTTTGTACAAAAAGACCTTACCCCTTTTAAAATATTCTCCATTCCAACTAATACATTTGTCCCACCGGTGCTTCCATTGTTCGAAACATTTTCTGTAATCATCTTTAGAATTGGCTGACAGCTCCTCCCTCGTTTTTTCTTGACCTCTTCAATGTTGTCAAATCGCTGTCCTTTCATGCCCGTTTTCAGGTGTGGAATTAAGAAGAAGTCGCAAGGAGCCAGGTCAGGCGAGTAAGGTGCGTGGGGCAGCGGAACCATGCCATTTAAACTGCCTAACAGAGACAGCTGTGTGTGCAGGCGCATTGTCGTGGGGGAAGAGCCAGTCTCCTGTCTGACACAAATAAGAAAAAGTCGCACGGAGCCAGGTCAGGCGAGTAAGGTGCGTGGGGCAGCGGAACCATGCCATTTAAACTGCCTAACAGAGACAGCTGTGTGTGCAGGGGCATTGTCGTGGTGGAAGAACCAGTCTCCTGTCTCACACAAATAAGAAAAAGTCGCACGGAGCCAGGTCAGGCGAGTAAGGTGCGTGGGGCAGTGGAACCGTGCCATTTAAACTTCCTAACAGAGACAGCTGTGTGTGCGGGTGCATTGTTGTGGGGGAAGAAGCAGTCTCCTTTCTGACACAGATCGGGCCATTTTCGACGAACACTGTAGCGTAATCTTCTTAAAACTTCCAAATAAAAGGTTTGATTGACGGTCTGGTGTAGGGGACAAACTCAAAATGAACTATGCCCTTGACATGAAATGAACATTGTTTGATTTGACTTGACGACATTTTTTTTTTTTTGACGGTGACGTCTTCTATTGGCTTGACTGTTGCTTTGTTTTTAGGTCGTAACCATAGCACCATGACTCATCACCAGTAATGAATGACCTTTGACAGAACATTTCGATCAATTTCAAGCTCTTGTTTCAATGCACGACATGTTTCAACTCGACGTTCTTTTTGATTGTCAGTCAGAGCCCGAGGAACACTCTTGGCAGCAACCCCTATTTTTCACAAATATTCGGTAAAAATTCGCCGAACTGAGCTCCAAGATAATCCCCTAATCTCTGCGGTCGACCAAGTGTCTATCGACGTTCTGAGAGGGCAAGTTCTCGATTTTTTTTTTCAAAATTTTGTCGATTCCGGCAGTTGATGTACTTCCAGAACGAGGTTTTTCATCAATGAACACGTCGTAATTTTTAAACGGAGCGAATCACTCGTACACTTGAGTTTTTCCCATAGCGTCATCTTTAGAAGTTGTTCCCAACATTAAAACCGTTTCAGCAGCATTTTTACTGAGTATCAAAACAAAATTTCACAGCTGCTCGTGGTTCACTTAAACATACCATCATCAAAAACGAAACAATTACAGAACAGCAACCACTGCAGATTAAGAGAACAAGCCAGCTTGACAATATTGGTGGCACTGAACTGACAATGAGTTGCACTATAACCTAGATGCAGAAACGCGTGCTACTCAAGCTCCGGACACGGCAGTGCTGTTCCGGTTGTTTTTATGTGCGCCCATGGGTTCTACGACCCGCCAGTGTGACTGGATAGGCCAGGACGTCCTGACCCCTGTTCCCACAGTCACCCAGGGGATACCGGGACAGTCCTCAGAAACAAACAGACCATATAAAACATAAGTTACACGACTCACACACAGATGGCAGCACTTAATCTCAACCTCCCCCATCGCACGAGAATTTGAAAATCTCTGGTTCTGATTACACAGTCGAAACATTGGACGAATTATTTTGCAGCCATGCGAGAATCGAGGCTTTCCGAGAACCGAATCAGTCCATTCGCAAGAAATAATAATATGGATGTTCCTCTGGCAGGCAAGGCACAAGCTGAAGCTTCTTTAATTTTACGAGGCGCGTCCAGAAAGTAAGTTCCGTTTGGTAATAAAATGAAATTGTACACAGATACAGAAGAAATTTTTATTGCACAAAATTCTACAACTCTTAAACTACGTTTCCACATAACTGCCGAAATTTTGCAGCCATTTGTCATAGCGTGGCACCAGGTTTTGTATACCTTCTTCATAGAAATCTGCCGCCTGTGTCTTCAACCAGTTGGAAACAGTTTCTTTCAGCTCGTCGTCATTGGTGAAGTGATGACCGCCAAGGAAAGACTTGAGATGTAAGAACAGATGAAAGTCTTGCCAGTTCTTCTGTAACCAAAGGTGGACGCCCACTTCGTTCTTCATCGTGCACATCACTACGCCCGCCATTGAACTGTCGGACCCATCTACTCACTCATCGCATTTGGTCCGTAAACATCGCAAATTTGCCGATAAATTTCACTTGGTTTCACTTTCCTCGCATTTAGAAACCGAATCACAGACCTGATTTCACAGGTGGAGGGATTTTCAATGAATGCCGACATTTCAAACAAGCACAACAAAGCGTACGTAACTGACAGCGATCTCCAAATGGCGGAAGTTTTTCCCCTTGATACACATCGTCTACAGCGCATGTGCGGAACTGCAATCGCAGCGCTGCAGCGGAGATAGATTGAAACGGAACTTACTTTCTGGACGCGCCTCGTATTTTATTTCTTACGTCAGTTCTCGGGAAACCCTGCATATACAGGGGGTTGAAAATTCCCATTATGGGTTGTGGAGAGGTCTAGGCGATGAGGTGTTCCTTAGGAATAGTATTGTTGCCGTACGACAAGTGCAATTCGATCTGTGCTCGGTTTAAAGGGAGTTGCTAGTGGATAGAGATGATCACGCCATTGTTTAGATACGATTCTAGGGCGCTGTCACACATTCTATCCGTGGCGCTAACCATATGTCAGTGCTACCAACTTCACTTATGATCGCCTGCATGCGCAGTCAGTATGATGCACTGGAAGTTACTATATGGCGACCAGAATAGACGGGTTGTAGCGGTTGCGTCACAGCGCTGATGCGCCTTGCCGTTATGGTTACTTTAGGCGACCTGCACTCTGTCAGTGCTGCCAACATAGCGGCGCCTAACGACCCCGCGGGACACGCCTCCTGTCCCTCTGCCCACACCGCAATAAAACTCTCTCGTCCACCACCAGTGCTGCCAACCGTCTTAATTAACAGCAATCCACACCTCTGAATTGTTTAAATCATAATAAGCAAATATCAACTTCTCGCATGCAAACACTACCCGCAACATCCTTCACATGGACTGTGAATGTTCCTATTAAACCGATCGTGTGACTCACTAGCGGGAAAAATAAATAGTAATTTAATGGCTGGGAATGTTGCGACAGGGTACATGTTTTAGTGTTGTGTGGAGTAGCAGTAGTTCTTGGGGAAAGTGTGTTCATCCAAAAAAGGACGAAAATTGATAGTCACTTTCATCTGAAATTTTGTCAGCTTTCCAACTTTTCAAAGAAATCAAACACAACCTACTTTACCACTAGCACCACAGCTTTTCAATCATTTTATTTTTCACAGTTAAAATAACGTGCAGAACACCACACAACAGTATGTGAATATTTAATCCCGTCATTTACTTATCCCTAGTTTGCATATCCTACATACTGGCAGTGGTGCTTGTGGGTGTGACTTGTAGTCATAGCGTTGGGTTGCACGCATCTGAAGCCCAACCCGGAGGGGGCGGGCCTCGCATTCAGCACGATTCCACTTCGATCCCCGTCCCGCCATCCAGATTTCGGATCATCACGCTTTCGTGACGTCATGATTCAAATGTAGTGGTCGAATTCCTTTCCGATACCACGGAAAACCCGAATAATAGGCAGGAGGGCGAAAACGGCCTCCCCCCATCTCGGTGTTTAAAGTTCGGTTAAAAAAAAATAAAAAAAAACTTTCATTCCCCCAGCTGAGGGCCAGGGGCGAGCCGTTGGAGGGAAAAACAATTGCCCTTTTCGGCTTTTGATACCTTATGCTCCCAAGAGTTTTCATTAATTAAAATGGTAGCAATTATAATTTTTTAAGAAGTAACAGTATTTACATATTTTTTATATTAATTAGAATTCTTTATATTCAATGAGGTTTTACATTTCGACTTCGAGAATGATTTCACTTGGCGGTTTTAATTATTGATAGCTTCTACTCAAAATTGGGAAGGTGCTATCACTAACATGACATATATACAGTGTCGTTTAAATGGTAAGTTTTTTCTTAATCCCTGCACTTCCAAAATTTACAGTTTAGGTCGTTGTATCTTGCACGTAATATTGTGCTAATCGAGATAAAAAAAAAAAAAAAAGGTATGCTACTTGAACTGTTGAGGTAACCTATCACTATATGACGTTTATAGCGGCCCCTACACGGTCAATATTATTGCACAATATTTACGGTTGCACAATAATATTGAACGTCTGTAGGTTAGATTGAGGGGTTGTGCAATATTATTGAGTGAATCTAAACTGTTTGAAATATATTGTGCAACCTGAAATACATTGTGCGGTCTGTGGGTGATATTGCGCAATATCCCCACAGTTGGTCTCGAGACACGGGCACGATCACTAGTCTCCGCTTGTATTTTGTTACTGTAATATTTTTTTCATTTATTTTTTCTTCTGAATATGATGCAAAAGTGAAGTGAGTATAAAAACAGACAGGAAAAAATAAAGCTTACGAAATTCTGCTGCACAAATATAAAGAGAAACATGCAAAAGGATCGATTCTTTGAGGACCAACTACACAAAAGAAGTAAAACGAAATAAAGATACAAAAAAGAATAGTTGTGGGTGGAGATGAAGTGGTGGGTTTTGGTACTTCGACCAGCTGAGTTTTCTTGGAGACCAGGATGTGGTGAGCTGAAAACGTACAATGGGACCACTGGTAGAGCACAGGAAATTACTGAATGATTTAAGTATTTATTATTTCAGTTTTATTACTAGCCACAATAATAACAACAAACCTTGAGGTAGTATACATGTGACATTAAAAGGAGTTATTAGGTATGAATAAAATGCAAAATTTATTCAAACAATGCTAACAAAACTGATCTTTCCAACGAAATTTTCGCTTATTGTTAAAACAGTCACGCATCGTCACCGAAAAAGAATAAAAATTAAAATGGTGCAAGGTTATTACTGTTTACTAAAAGTTCTTGTGAGGTGATTAATAAGCATATCTCCAAATTTGGAACATTAAGAAAGCCACCATCTTATACACGAAGAAACATACATTCGATCCGACGTCGACCATTAAAAAGTTGTAATTCGCGTTTACTATACCCAACAGAGCAATACTGAGAAAGTGTTTAAACTTATAAAAAGGAATTCAGAACCAGGAGGTATCTTGATAACTAGATGTCTCCTAAGTAAAGAAAGCACCAAGGCTGTTCGAAGACAATTCCTCCATCATGTGTGAATATTTGCGCTTCACATATCAATTCTTTATCTGTCTTATTTTATTTTTTTTTTTTACCCAGTGCAGTATGCAGTAAAGCAATAGCAACAGCTGCTACGTCCTGCTCGTCTGTCATTTCGAAGTCAACTTAACTATTGTGCAATAATTATTGAGCCGTCCAGGGAGAACATCAATATCATTGCGCAATATTTTCCACAATAATATTGATCGTGGTAGGGGCCGCTTAACGTGATGCGCGGTGTTTCTATCATCAGTAGCGTACGCTGCAAGTGTAGACACACAACTTGTTCGATTTTATTATGTAGTATGCTGCTTGTGAGAGGGAGAGTTGTCATGTTTCTCTGTTCCCCACTTCATTTCAGTCAACGCATATGCGCTAGAGTTCACGCTGCGATGAAGCAGTGATGCCGGGACATTGTGGCATGAGCTGCGTGGGGACAGTAATGTTCATAATTTTCTGCAGCGCTCGCCCCGCTCGTCATCTGTCAGCGGCGCCACTGTCGCTCTCACGGCGACGCGCTGACAATCGACGTAAAAACTCCAAGAAGGCGCCTCGCGCAGCTGATTTATTGTGACTCGGGCCGCTCCTATTTCCATTCTCATGCCGACACATGTCGCTCCCCGCTGAGATTTTTTGCAACGTTCTGCTTTTTAAAGTGATGCACGCACAAAAATAGCGCAAATTTCAAATTGCCAGAGGCTTCTCGAGGCTGTTAGATTCCAAGCTGAAGGTCGTTTTCACTAGTGGAACAAAAAGGCAGAAATCTAGTGATTCAGCTGGCAGGCAACGTAAACACAGCGGTCCTGCCTCGGATATTCCCTGCTTGGGATGAATTTTAGAGAATGACAATACGGGGAAGCTATGAGTCTGGTTTCAATCCACACATGTAATAAGACTGTAGAAATTATATACGTTTGAGATTATTTTGATAAAACCAGTTGAGGAACTGTTAGGGACCAACAAAAAAGTAATCAACCGTTTTTACCCGCTTTATATTAGCTTGACTTGTATGTATGTATGTATGTATGAATGAATGTAACAGAATTTTACAACTCCATTTTAACCCACTTCCAGATGTCCGAGCTGGTTGAAATTTGGCACACATATTAAGAACCGGTGACAATACAAGAATTTCATAGCTATATCCTGCCATTCTCATTACTTTGACAGTAACAACAGAAAAAAATTGAAAACGTTTTTAGAACCGTTGACAATACAGCAGTCTCTTAGCAACGTCCTGCTACTGTCGTTATTTTCACGGTAACAACAGAAAAATGGTTGCCATGTAATGGAATCTTTCATTTCAGTGTTTACCCGCTTCCTGACGTCAGAATCGTTTGAAATTTTTTACACTTATTAAGAACCAATAAAAATTCAATAATTTCACTCTCACCGCGTTGTCGGAAACAACTTAAAAGTGGTTGAATGTAATGGAAAATTTCAGTTTAATTTTCACCCACTTCAGAAAGTCCGAAATTTTGTACTTGTATTAAGAACCGATGACAATCCAATAATTTCGTATCTATGACTTGGTAATCTCATTACTTTGACAGTAAGAACACTAAAGTGATTTAACCGTCGTATGAAAGATGTGGCTCATTTTCACCCACTTTCCGAATCGTCTTTGTGGCCTAGTTGGTTAAGGCGCGTGACTGGCGAGCAGACATTCCCTGCTCGAATCCCGATTTTGGTTCGAATTTTTTGCGGATATTATAAATGGAAAAGATTAGGATAACCCATGGTTAGGACTTCAAGTTAAACTACACGTACCATATACTTGATGGGATTACTGAGTTAGGCAAATGCAGCCGCGACATTAGTGCACAGGCGCGATTCGAGAAACCTTCGTCATGTGGCGGCCACACACTTCGGAGATTTCCCGCCCAATGTAGCCATCATCATCATCATCATCATCGTTCTCCAGTTTCCCGGGTGTGATTTACGAGCCTTGGTTGCTGTAGACGATCGTCTTCCGCTGTCTCCTATCCAGAAAGGTTTCTCTGTCTGCAGTCACTTAGCGTGATGTTGAATAGTAAGTATTCGAAACATTACTTCGTACTATTATATAAAAGTAGCCTTCCTCGGTTACTCTGCTATTGGATCTCTGGCTGACCATTTAATTGTATTTAACTCGTGGAAATAATAATTAAAAATGAAACTACAACACAAAGAAAAAGAGAGATTGGCGAAGAAAAGCCAACAATAAGAAACATACTTTTGAAACTATCTGAAATAAAAAGCTAAAAATAAAATTTTAGTTTAAAAAACTAAAAACACGCTTTCGTAGTAATGTGAACTAAAAGGTTAAAAATAATCTTTAAATATAAAGATTTTGTTTAACAGTGATAGGTCGTCCCACAATTCAGGATAAATTAATATTTTTTAATAAGCCTAAAGAATAAAGTCACTGATTACAAAATTAACCTTAATGTAAAAAAAAAGCGTGGGGTGCTCTCTACATAACTTTTGACAATGACTCTACCTTTACAAACAGCCAACGACAAAAAATATAACACAACTGATACAGCACCCCATGTTTTTTTATATTAAAGTTAATTTTGTAATCAGTGACTTTATTCTTTAAGCTTATTCAAAAAAATTAATTTATCCTGAATTGTGGGACGTCCTATCACTGTTAAACAAAATGTTTATATTTAAAGATTATTTTTAACCTTTTAGTTCACATTATTACGAAAGCGTGTTTTTAGCTTTTTAAACTACAATTTAATTAAAATTTGTGCCTGTTTCTATGGATGAGTGGAACTGACGCAAAAACCGCTGGTCTGATTTCGATTGTGTTTCGCTCCTGGTCGTGGGTGTGAAATAGAGCACGTTTAATTTCGATGAGAAATCTCAAAGATGAGAAATTAATTAAGAAACGTCACAGATTAGCATCCATTTAAAGCTAAGTCACTTCTCGCAGACGAAATGTTGACATGAGAGGGGGTATCGTACCGTTCCACAGTGGGGCGAAATCTCAAAAAGCTGTCCAAAAGTCGAAAAATAAAGTTTTTATTTAGGGAATTTTAAGTATACGGCTGGGTAGACTGACTCCCAAAGTGTCTAACTTCAGGGTTAGAATAGGTCCGAGGCTTGACGCAGATGCTGTACATCATCTGAAAGGTGACCGTTGAGCGAGCAACTATTGCGAGATACAAAGGAACAAAATTAATCGTTACTTTGAACTGGTGTAAAAGTTTTCAGTTTTGAGAAATTTTCATCATTCAAAATGGACAGAGATCTTGATGATGAGTACAATATTTACATGTATTACAAATACATAAAAAAACATGTTTAGCGTTATTTATTTAATAAATAATTTTTAAACAAATTTGAACACTTAATTTGTATTTTTCTTTTTCAAAAACGAAAACAGCTATAAGTTCCACAGAGTCCCACAACGAACCTTATTTTAACTTCATTCTCTACTATTTATCTATTGAAATCTCAACAAAAAAAAATCTGCTATAAACTGCTATACCACAATTCGTGCAGCTTAATTTATCTGCAGTTTACCGGTATTTGTTTTTAGTCTTTTTCAATTTCATGTGTAAATTGTAAGTTATTGTCATAGTTACTACAAATATTTAAAGTATAATCAATTTTTTATTTTGGTATTATTATAAAACTATCATCTACATATCTGAAAGAACACATCATTTCAAAATCTAGCAGTTTAAAACATTGTTCTTCCAAATCTTGCATAACTAAGTCCACTAGAGTTGGATACACCTATAGGTGTGCGAAATTTTTGGTTATAATTTAGTCTGTTATTGGCGAAATTAACTTAATACGATATACTGAAGAATACCAGACGAAATTAACTTCCTCTTTTTAAATAATCTTTAAAAATAGATTTTATGGGATATAAAAGGTTAATACAAGTTATATTTTATTGCTCCAGAATCTGCTGGTCCAACCAACGAGAGCGACGATAAAGTTGGCTTCATACGAAAGGAAATAGGAACGTATAGTACACCACATTTTTATCCGCAAAAATTTATAATTCAAACATTTTTCAATTTTTGAAACCTATTTAAATTCTAACCCTTTTTATTTTAGTCTGCCATATTGAATGCGCCATTTGTTCTTTTTGCATTGTCAACATTGGAATCGATATCAGCGAGCTTATTAAACTCTCTATACAAATTTGTATGACAATTGAAACATTTTTAGACCATTTTTAATTTTTTATCCGCCATATTGGATCCTCTGGATTTTTTTTTGGTTGCTATTGTGACATTGATTCGTAATCAGCGTGGTCATAACAGATTTTGTACAAAGTTTCATTAAACTTGGATAACGTTTCCATATTTTGACCAGCTTTTTTGAGATTTCGCCCCACTGTGCGTTCGGAGGAATTGAATTACACTAGCTGAACTGGGTAGCGAATCCGAGTGAAGGTAAACCCGGCAAACGACACACATTACATCTACATCTGTGTGATACGGGGTCTTGATATGTAGCTGTAGTGTTTAGGAAAAAAACAATAGTTTCTATAACAGAAAAAAAAATTATCCGAAAAGCTCCTAACTGCAGAAACACACACAGTGTAGGCGATACCTTTAATATTGGGGTGCTGCTATCTAGCAGTACGCAATGAATCCTTATCGATGGCAGCGAAGCCTAGTGGTCTGGCTCTGAAGTGTCTCATACGCATGACCTTCATATTTGATACTTTTTCCCTTAAGAGGTTGACAGTAAACATTCAGAATGGTTTCACACGGAAAGAGGAGTAAGACAAGGAACTGTATTGTCACCTGTCCTGTTTAATGTAGTAATAGATGTAATAATAGCTGAAGTCCAGGACACACAGATCCAACAGAGCTGAAGATGACGGCAATACAGGGTGAGTCAAAAGTCGCAGTACACCCTTTTATTTCAAAAACTCTGCAGGAATTGGGAAACCTGAATATTCCAGTAAGGTATTGGTGAAGTGGTCTATCTTTACGATATGTACCGAACATGGGCGCCATCTTGAAATCGGCCATCTTGAATCTAAGTCAATTTTTTTTAAATGGAAAGGGGGTGGTGTGACACATCAAATAACATCAGAATTTTCTCACAAGTTCATTCCTGTAAACAGATTTGCAATAGCAGCTGTGGTTCAAAAGTTACAACATATTTCAGTTAGAATTACAAGCCGGATTGTTCTCCAGAAAGGACAGTCATTTTGTGTGTTCAACATGTTGTCCCTATCGGTCAACGCACATTTGAAGGCGCTGGCAGAAGCATTTCCGCAGAAATGCTGGCACTTTTTGGACGGCCACTCCGTGCCTTGTCAGCCACAGTCCCAGTTTCTCGGAAATTGGAAATTAAGCACCTGACAGTGTTGTGTGAAAATGGGGGTCTTTCTGCGTGCCGGTTGTTAAAATATGCAGCTATGACACGGAAACTTCGTTCTCCAGACATCAAAATGATTTCAATTCTCTCCTCCTTGGTCAAAGCCATCTTCAGTTATTTGCAAGAAAAAAGCTATGTAACTTTTGAACTGCAACTGCTATTGCAAATCTGTTTACAGGAATGAACTTGTGAGAAAATTCTGATGTTATTTGATGTGTCACACGAACCACTTTCCATTTAAAAAAATTGACTTAGATTCAAGATGGCCGATTTCAAGATGGCCGATTTCAAGATGGCGCCCATGTTCGGTACATACCGTAAAAGATAGACCACCTCACCAATACCTTACTGGAATATTCTGGTTTCCCAATTCCTGCAGAGTTTTTGAAATAAAAGGGTGTACTGCGACTTTTGGCTCACCCTGTACCGATGACATCATAATATGGGAGGAGACAGAACAGGATCTGGAAAGAGAATTACGGAAATGGTTGACTGCAATGTGTAAACATGGCCTGGAGATTAGTGCGGAAAAGACCAGAATAATGAAGATAACAAGAAACACTGGCCCTTCAAAGGATGTGTTACTCGATGGCAAGAAATTGGAATGGGTATAATCGTTTGTATATCTGAGAAGGAAAAGAACTACCAATGGAAAGATCGAGGAAGAAATACGTCAGAGCGTAAGGAAGATTGGATAATTGTATCATCAGATAAAGGATGTAATCTGGAGGTGGAACATAGAGAAGGATGCCAAAGTTCTGCTCTATAAAGTATATTACCAGCCCATACTGACTTACGGTTCTGAAACATAGACAAAGAGAGATATTAACAGATTGCAGGAGGCAGAGATGAGGTTTCTGAGAGAGATAGAGAATGTCACGAGGAAAGACAAAATCAGAAACGAAATCATCAGGGAGAGATTACAAGTGGAAGCATTAGGAGAGATGTTAAGGAGGAAAAGACTGCAGTGGCTGGGACATGTTATGAGGATGGAGGAGGGGAGGATGCGGAACAGTGGGAAGAGAAGGAGACAGTTGGAAGACCTCGGGCAATATGGACGGACCAAGTGAAGAAACACGCAGAGGCTAAGGGAGTCGTTTGGAGGAAAGTGATAGAGGGAAAACCTTGGAAAGACCACCAGAGATAGAAGAGGATGTGCAGTATGAGCCGCAAAAGCAGAAACATATGATGAAGAAGACCATAACGGAGAACTTAATCTTTAAAATGATACCCAATTTATCGATTTCGGTTAGATATGAAGGAAGATAAAGTGATGGTGGCCAAAAAAATCTTTTAGCCTATTAAGTGTGTGTTAGGTGCGTGCGACACGGTCGGTTCGACCCGTACATCAGCAGTGCACGTGATGCGAGTTGCGATCAGCCAGCAAGAGTCGCAAATCAAAATCGAACCTTCGTGCATTGTGCACATCATCCAAGCGGTGAACACAAAAACCGCCATGCATGCGGCAGTGACGTCAGCAACATGGCGGTCGCGGCAGTGATGTAAATTAAAAATTCTGACGGTGTGCTGCGGCATGTGGGTTGTTATCAGGTTGCTCTAAGATGGCTTTCAACCTAACCGCAACCAGATGTTTTGTCGTTACGGTAATATTATCAATAGTTGTTTTCTCAACTATAAGGTTCAAAATTATTTTCTCTCTCAAGTAAACACTCGTAATAAGTTTTATACATCTAATACTGGGTGTTTCGAAAAGGACTTTAGAACTTCGAAAATTCATATAAATTTTATGAAACAATGTACAGAGCTGGTTTTGGTGTTGTTTTAAAGGAAAACAAGTTTTTACTAGTGCCTATTCGCGCCGCACAAGCGCTAGTGGCAGTTACGTTAAAAATGGCTGCCTTCACTGGACCCGAGCGTGCTAGTTGTGTGTTTTGGTTTGAAGAATCGAAGTCTGCGACAACAGTTCAGCGTAATTTTCGTACCAAGTACGCTAAAGATCCTCCTAGTAGGCCTACAATTTATGAGTGGCATAGATGTTCTGTAGAAACAGGGTGTTCAGTAAAACATAAAAAATCCTCAGGTCGTCCAAGCACATCTGACGAGGTCGTTGAGCAAGTGAGAAAAAGTTTTCTCAACAGCCCTACGAAATCGACCCGGCGTGCATCTCGTGAGCTGCAAGTCCCACATACGACGGTTTGGCGTGTGTTGAGAAAACGTTTGCATTTGAAACCATACCGATATTAGCTTTTACAAGCAATTAAAGACACTGATAAGATTGCACGTAGGAACTTCTGTGTGGAAATGTTAAATCGGGTGGATGATGATGAACATTTCTTGGACAACATAATCTTTTCTGACGAGTCAACTTTTCACTTAAGTGGCAAGGTTAACACACATTACTGTAGGATTTGGGGCAGTGAAAATCCACATGAAACATGTTCGTGATAGCCCTAAAGTGAACTTTTTTGTGCGTTGAACAAGAGGAAAATGTACGGCCTCTTCTTTTTCCAAGAGAGAACTATCAACGGGATAGTGTACCTTGATATGTTGCAACAATTTTTGATACCACAGATCGATGAGGATGACCGAGAACGAAATGTTTTTTTCATGTAACTTGTGCACCACCACACTATCTGACTGACGTCCGGGATTTTCTCAGTGACCGCTTTCCAGGTCAATGGATTGGCCGTGATGCACCAATTGCATGGCGCCCCCGTTCCCCAGACCTGACACCGCTAAATTTTTTCTTCTGGGGTTTCATAAAAGATATTGTGTACGTACCTCCTTTGCCGGCCACTCTACCTGAACTTAGAGCAAGAATTTACGCTGCTGCTGAGCAAGTTACACCTGAAATGCTAGTGCGAGTCTGGGAAGAAATCGACTACCGACGGGATGTCTGCAGAATAACCAACGGAAGCCACACAGAACATCTTTAGTTTAAGGTAAAAAAACTTGAAGTGCTTTCCTTTAAAAACAACACCAAAACCAGCTCTGTACCTTGTTTCGTAAAATTTATATGAATTTTAAATGTTGTAAAGTCGTTTTTGAAACACCCTGTATTAAAATTCCTCACAAAGGACATAGCATCGTGTGTTGGAATTTAAAAGCTAGTTACTGGTGAATTTAGGTAGTAGAACTGTTGACTGAGCTATCTGGTAGACAGATTACAATGTGTGGAGAGATAGGAAGTTGGGAGTGGATAGGCAGTCTACAAACCAATATTAGTGAAAATGGAACTGAGTGAATGTTTTGAGACAAACATCGTCGTTAGAGTCTATAACAACGGTATGAAAGTGCTCCAACAGGATAAGTGTGTCTGGATCAGTTCCGATGTTGATGGTGCCCTGTAGCTGTATAGGAGCCGACAGCGCCTGGAATCCGATAATGCTTGACGCTGATTGGTGCAGACGCGACAGAGCACCGAGCAGAGAGCCATCCGGATTGGTACAATGGTAAAGCTGCGAATAAAACACGATGAAGGCGACAAGTTATTAGTCAGATATAACATGAAATGTAACGCCTGTAACCAAATCACTAGGATTAACTCCAGGAATAAAACAACACTTTCACCACTGGGTATTTAAATGTTGTGGGATCATACAGTGTGAAAGACGGGTCTTTTTCCGTAAAAACTAACTGATCAAAGATCACTGCGCCAACTGGAAACTCACTATAGTCGGCGTCATGAAATTACACCTGCCAAGGTCACGTAGTCTCCACTGCCTCCCCTGCCCGCACCAACCCTCTGTCCCTTGGTTGGGCCGGCGACATTGCCACATTAGCTTTTGCCGGTCGTCCATGCGTATCTTTGCACGCGGTCGCTTTATTTCCTTAGTTTAAGGCCTAGTCCAGTAATGTTAATGGTGGTGATGTTCAGGAACATAATCATGCAATTAGTGTATTAACAGACAGAAGTAATATTCGCGAACCTGCAGGCCGCCTGGGCATTGGAAACCTAATTAAAATCATTGTAGCAGATATTTTAAAGTATTTTTAAAGAATACTACCAATAACTAATACGCAAAAAAAATACTTTGATAAATTACTAACACTGACATGGAGGTATTTGTGGCAGTCATTTCTATGTATAATCTGTCCCTTATATTTGATAAATAAATTTTCGTTTTGTCTTTGATTTTGAAGTTTTCTCGCGAAATTTGTCATGTATGGTCCATTGTGTACAATGAATATAATAATTCTTACAAAAGCTGAAAATAGCTTTTCTGTGGAGGACAGGAAATATGTTTCTCAGTCGTAAACGAACCGACCGACCAGCCGGCACTGGAGCATGCGCTGCGCGCAATCATTCGCTCAAATATAAACTGTGAAACAATCCAAAAGGGGTTGTCTGAAGAGGCTTTGCCTGCTACCAGAATTAATTTCGGTATTTTCTTAGAAACTTTTCTCACTGGAAGTTTTTACGTAAACAAATAAAACGAAAGTTAGTCAGCGACAACATTTTACATACACAGCCGAAACAACTAAGCGCTTCGTGTAACATTTTTTATTATTATTATTCATATGCTTCCCTATTTAATTAATAGAATGTATTCGGTATGAGTCTGTTAACTTTCAGGAAGGCGAATAACTTCTTTAGTTATTTCTTATTATTTTTATTGCTTTTTCTGTCGTTTGAAGAGAAAAAGTATTTTGATTTCTAATTTTCATGGAAACAAATTACTATTTTTTAAAAAACAGTCATACAAATTTTTGGAATTATAAAGCACATCACCTTGTTCCGCATGTTAAGTATTATGTTTTAGAAATTTTTTCGCACTCATTAGTGAAAGTTGATTTTTTTGCTGATTTGCAACACTGTTCGGATACTCCGTGACCTTCACGGGACTAATTTCGCGACTGCCACTATAGTCGAAATATCGATGGCCGTGTGCAGGGCGTTCACAGTTGGGTCACGTGGTATTCCGTTGGTTATAAATCATAATGCTCGGCTGCGGAGTGCAGGCGGTGTGGTCAGGGCCACTCACTGAGTGCGTCACAGCACTGTGTAACACTGCTTGCTATTACAAAGGCCTCGTGTAACAGTCGGCCCCTTTTGTTATTCTGCGAGTCACCTTAAATGCTTACACATCGTCCGGTATTTAATTTAATTTAATTGCAATGGAGCACAGGCTCCGGTGGCAATTTCCCTACACACCCATCTTCTCCCTATCCTGCACCTACCTACATTTGTCCTCTACAAATTTTATCTTTAAATTCTTTCAAAGTTTTCGGTAAATTATTCATCATTTCTCTTGGTAACTTCATTCCAATCCCTGACACCCTTACCTAAAAAAGAGAATCTTCCCACACCCTTGTGCCTGAAATCGAGTGCCAGCTTGTGGTCATGGTCATCTTTTCCCTTCCATGCACTACTTTTCATACCTATTGCAATATCTTTCCATGCCTCATCGCCAGTATACTGCCCTGTACACTCCCATGACCCTCCTCATCCTCCTCCTCCTGTCTTGCAATGAATCCCATTCCAGCTCCTTTATCATATCCGTCACTGATTGCATTCTGCGATAATTTCCAGAAACAAATCTAGCAGCCCTTTTTTGCAGCATCTCCAACTCCTGTATTTGATACATAAAATGAGGGTCCCATACTACACTACCATATTCGAGCAATGGTCTGACCAAAGTTTTGTAACCCAATTCCTTGACTTCTCTCGTACATCCCCTCATCACTCTCTCCAACAAGTGCAGAACTTTGAAACCTTTTCCTACCACCTGTCCTATGTGTCCTGCCCAGTTAAGTTTGTTATCAAAAGTAATTACAAGATATTTACATTTCAAGTCTTCAACAAGCAATTCTTTCCCTACCTTATATTCATAATTAACCTTTTGTTTTTTATTTGTGTATCTAATAAGCTGACTCTTTTTTGCATTTATCTTCAGTCCATGTTTATCAACCCAATTAGATATCCTGTCCAGATCACCCTGTATTTAACGGTCGACGGCTGCATTCAATAAATACTTCAAGCAAAATCAGTTCTCTGAAAAAAAAAAAAAAAAAAAAAAAATGAAAGCAGAACTACTGAAAAAATCAAAACAGATTGTTCATAACAATCTCAACCTCTTTATTTTGAAAGTGTTCTTTCTTTTTCAAATAGGCGCAGTGGCTTACATTTAAATTGAAAGAAATTAATCCCAAAATTCCACCGCACGATAAAAAATATAATAACGTTCATTACACCACTATGGAAAATTTTCTGTTGGTTGTTCTGGAAGCCCGGATTGGGATTCGAACCGCCGTCCTCCCGAATGTGAGGCCAGAGCGTTAACCACTCACCCAACACGCTCAGTTTAAGGTTCAAAATTATTTTCCCACATCGTAGGTAAACACTCCAAAAAAGTTTCCCATATCTGTTAATATAAGAATTCAAACTATGTGTATGTCTCCCTCAATAGTTTCATACGAGATGCGCAATATTAATACTCCAATACTAAATTTTTTTAATTTTTTTTTTAACTGCTTTACGTCTCTCAACAGCGAGATCTTTAGAGACGGGAAAGGATGGGGGGGGGGCAAGGATGGGGACAAGGAATGGGAAGGAATTCGGCCATGGCCTTTTGAAGGAAGCATCCCGGCATTTGCCTGGAGTGATTTGGGAAACCATGGAAAACCCAAATCTGGATGCCCGAACGGGGATTCGAACCGCCGTCCTCCCGAATGCGAGGCGAGATCGCTAACCGTTACACCGCCACGCTCGGTGACTAAAATTTCGCTCCCTGTATCTAATGCTGCACGCGAAATAACGCATCTAAGTATCTCCACTCCTCTAAATAACGAATGCCGGCTACTTTTTATTGCTTAAAAACAAAGTAAAACTTTTATATTCAAATATCTCATAATCATTGAATCTTTCTTTTAACTTCTCCACTTGAACCAATCTCTATTGCACTGAAACTGAATAAATTTAATATCAAAATTAAAGTTATATTGGCCCTCGACAACAAGTTAAAATTTGTAATTCTGAAGTTAAATATTGGGTCTGCAGACAATATTCTGAGCCATCGATTAATTTTTGGAAGACTTTCGACGCCAAACAATACTCGGTGAAGCTTCAGGCACTATCCACCAATCGTCGAACAAATTCAGCTACCGAGCAAAACAAGGTTTCACTCCCAGCAAAACCCACGTTCCGCAACTGTTTTTTATTTTATGGCTTTACGATTCGTCGACGTCATTAGAGGCGGCTAAGGACTGGTGACAAGGAACGGACAGGAATTCGGCCATGGTCTTTTGAACGAAGCATCCTCTCATTTACCTGGAGTGATTTGGAAAAACCATGGAAAACTCAAATCTGGATGCCCGGACGAGGATTCGAACCCGCGTCCTCCCGAATGCGAGGCCCTATCGTTACCACTCGCTAGGTGTCCGCGCCTTCTGCCTCTGATGAAAGGCCGCCATCTTGACTACTCACTTCTCTTTATGCATCGTGATATGTTGATATGTTGCAACCTGGGTTCTTGCACTAAGTACCACTCGAAACCTACGTAAAGAATGCGCCACACGACAAATGCACCAAAAAGACTCAAAACTCATCGGCTGAAGCCCTTATTTGTTTATCGGGTGATTATTTAACAAGTTACACGATAGGAAATGTACATATCACAAGCTTGTACAACTTCACATTTGTAGATCTCTTGTTTTAATCCAGTAAAATGCACTGATCGACGCATCATGTATTCCTACTATTGTTCCCTTGTAGGTCCGAAGAGGACAGTCAGAAACGATGTGATTGATTGTCTGTAAGGTTGGTCCACAGTCACAATTTGCAGAATCTACCCAGCCCCATTTGTATAATAAGTAGGTGCATCTGCCTTGTCCTGTTCGAATCCGATTTATGATTCTCCACTGCCGTCTGGGGAGATCGAAACCTTGTAAACTTACTGAGGGGTCCTCAACTAGACGTTTATTGTCTACTGATGACTGCTCCCATTGAGTTATCCACTACTTGTTGATGTTGAAAGAGGACTCTGTAAGGTTGATTGTCGTGTGCCATGGCTGTTTTCTTGATTTCAAGCGTTGGTGTTTTGCTTGAATCATGTATAGGCAGCTGAGGGTTCTTCAGGATATTTTTCCAGATTTTTAAGAGAGCTTCTGATCTTCTTAGTGCTGGGGGTGAGATGTTGCATAGCACTAGAAGCCATATGTTGTTCGTACTGTGAATACATCCCGTAATTATCCTTATTGCCTGATCTATCTTCTTTGTGTGGGAACTATTGATCTAGGATGGGCAGCAGTATTCAGCAACAGAGTATGACAGAGCTAAGGATGTGGATCTTAGAATGTGAGTACTGACTCCCCATGAAGTACCTGCAAGGTTTTGAGGAATATTATATCTCGTTTTGACTTTGGCAGCCACGTTTCAGAGATGGTGTTAGAAAGAGAGTTCTGCCCAGTGTTATACCCAGATACTTTGGGGTGCCGAAATACTTCTACATTTCTACATTCGTACTCTGCAAATCACAAACATTGTGGGTGGCAGAGGGTGCTAAGCACCAATCCTAAACCCGCCCATTCCAATCCCGAATATTGCGAGGAAAGAAGGAATACATATAAGCATCAGTACAGCATCTTATTTCTCTAATCTTATCCCTCCGGTCATTGCGACCTAAATAGGTTGGCGGAAGAAGTATTGCATTGCACTCGAAATTTAAATTTTTCGCATATTCTCCAATAAATTCGAACGAAAGCTACGTCGTCTGTCTTCCAAACTATCCCAGCGCAATCTATGTATCAATTCTGTGACGCTTTCATAACGGCTGTAACAACAAGTCACGAATCTAGCGGCTCTCCTCTGCACCCTCTCCACTGAGTCAATCAGAACCTTGCGATACGGATCCCAAACCCCACAACAGTAATCCAGATGCGGACGCACTAGTGTTTTATACGCCATCTCCTTTGTATGAGCATTACAATTCCTCAAAATACGACCTATGAATCGTAATTTAGAATTAGCCTTGCCTACGACGGAAGTTATGTGCATGTCCCATTTCATGTCGCTTTGTACTATCACCCCCAGATACTTCACGGAATCAACCGTGTCAACAGCTGAATTGTTTATTTTGTACTCATGAACAAACTAATTCTTCTTGTTACTTATCCGCATTGCCTTGCACGTTTTGCAATTAAGTGTAAGCTGCCATTTACGGCACCAATCCAAATAGCATCCAAATCGCGCTGAATTTCTAAGCAATCGTCGGAGCACCTTACTTCCCTATAGATATCCGTGGTTTACATACTGTGTGCCGCACAGTGTTACATCAGGATGTCGGGACTTGAACCCCAGACCTCCCGGGGCGAGGCCGCTGGCCGGCTGAGCCGCGAATCTGGAGCAGACTAAACAAACGGCCGCCATGTTGGCTCGTGTCAGCTTACAGCCGTGCGTCACTTCCTCGCCAATTCGCAGTGCTCGTCCTGTTTGCTATATTTAAGTAAGGGCTGCCACGTGCTCGTCGACACATTTCCCCCCTACGTGCTCGCAGTAACAGCAAACTCTGCTCTAGCCAGTTCACACGCATCGTTACATTCGACCAAACATTGATCCTTGTGGAAACAATTTTACAACTGCTTCACTATGTCATAGCTGGCGTTAACTATGCAAATTTTGTTCTCGTTAGTAATATCACAATCATTATCAGTGCCGCAGTAACAGCAAACTCTGCTCTAGCCACTTCACACGCATCGTTACATTCGACCAAACATTGATCCTTGTGGAAACAATTTTACAACTGCTTCACTACGTTATAGCTGGCGTTAACTATGCAAATTTTGTTCTCGTTAGTAATATCACAATCATTATCAGTGCCGCAGTAACAGCAAACTCTGCTCTAGCCACTTCACACGCATCGCTACATTCGACCAAACATTGATCCTTGTGGAAACAATTTTACAACTGCTTCACTACGTCATAGCTGGCGTTAGCTATGCAAATTTTGTTCTCGTTAGTAATATCACAATCATTATCAGTGCCGCAGTAACAGCAAACTCTGCTCTAGCAACTTCACACGCTTCGTTACATTCGACCACATATTGATCCTTGTGGAAACAATTTTACAACTGCTTCACTACGTCATAGCTGGCGTTAGCTATGCAAATTTTGTTCTCGTTAGTAATATCACAATCATTATCAGTGCCGCAGTAACAGCAAACTCTGCTCTAGCAACTTCACACGCTTCGTTACATTCGACCACATATTGATCCTTGTGGAAACAATTATACAACTGCTTCACTACGTCATAGCTGGCGTTAACTATGCAAATTTTGTTCTCGTTAGTAATATCACAATCATTATCAGTGCCGCAGTAACAGCAAACTCTGCTCTAGCCACTTCACACGCTTCGTTACATTCGACCACATATTGATCCTTGTGGAAACAATTTTACAACTGCTTCACTACGTCATAGCTGGCGTTAGCTATGCAAATTTTGTTCTCGTTAGTAATATCACAATCATTATCAGTGACGCAGTAACAGCAAACTCTGCTCTAGCCACTTCACACGCTTCGTTACATTCGACCACATATTGATCCTTGTGGAAACAATTTTACAACTGCTTCACTACGTCATAGCTGGCGTTAGCTATGCAAATTTTGTTCTCGTTAGTAATATCACAATCATTATCAGTGCCGCAGTAACAGAAAACTCTGCTCTAGCCACTTCACACGCTTCGTTACATTCGACCACATATTGATCCTTGTGGAAACAATTTTACAACTGCTTCACTACGTCATACCTAGCGTTAGCTATGCAAATTTTGTTCTCGTTAGTAATATCACAATCATTATCAGTGCCGCAGTAACAGCAAACTATGCTCTAGCCACTTCACACGCTTCGTTACATTCGACCACATATTGATCCTTGTGGAAACAATTTTACAACTGCTTCACTACGTCATAGCTGGCGTTAGCTATGCAAATTTTGTTCTCGTTAGTAATATCACAATCATTATCAGTGCCGCAGTAACAGCAAACTCTGCTCTAGCCACTTCACACGCTTCGTTACATTCGACCACATATTGATCCTTGTGGAAACAATTTTACAACTGCTTCACTACGTCATAGCTGGCGTTAGCTATGCAAATTTTGTTCTCGTTAGTAATATCACAATCATTATCAGTGCCGCAGTAACAGCAAACTCTGCTCTAGCCACTTCACACGCTTCGTTACATTCGACCACATATTGATCCTTGTGGAAACAATTTTACAACTGCTTCACTACGTCATAGCTAGCGTTAGCTATGCAAATTTTGTTCTCGTTAGTAATATCACAATCATTATCAGTGCCGCAGTAACAGCAAACTCTGCTCTAGCCACTTCACACGCTTCGTTACATTCGACCACATATTGATCCTTGTGGAAACAATTTTACAACTGCTTCACTACGTCATAGCTGGCGTTAGCTATGCAAATTTTGTTCTCGTTAGTAATATCACAATCATTATCAGTGCCGCAGTAACAGCAAACTCTGCTCTAGCAACTTCACACGCTTCGTTACATTCGACCACATATTGATCCTTGTGGAAACAATTTTACAACTGCTTCACTACGTCATAGCTGGCGTTAGCTATGCAAATTTTGTTCTCGTTAGTAATATCACAATCATTATCAGTGCCGCAGTAACAGCAAACTCTGCTCTAGCAACTTCACACGCTTCGTTACATTCGACCACATATTGATCCTTGTGGAAACAATTATACAACTGCTTCACTACGTCATAGCTGGCGTTAACTATGCAAATTTTGTTCTCGTTAGTAATATCACAATCATTATCAGTGCCGCAGTAACAGCAAACTCTGCTCTAGCCACTTCACACGCTTCGTTACATTCGACCACATATTGATCCTTGTGGAAACAATTTTACAACTGCTTCACTACGTCATAGCTGGCGTTAGCTATGCAAATTTTGTTCTCGTTAGTAATATCACAATCATTATCAGTGCCGCAGTAACAGCAAACTCTGCTCTAGCCACTTCACACGCTTCGTTACATTCGACCACATATTGATCCTTGTGGAAACAATTTTACAACTGCTTCACTACGTCATAGCTGGCGTTAGCTATGCAAATTTTGTTCTCGTTAGTAATATCACAATCATTATCAGTGCCGCAGTAACAGCAAACTCTGCTCTAGCAACTTCACACGCTTCGTTACATTCGACCACATATTGATCCTTGTGGAAACAATTATACAACTGCTTCACTACGTCATAGCTGGCGTTAACTATGCAAATTTTGTTCTCGTTAGTAATATCACAATCATTATCAGTGCCGCAGTAACAGCAAACTCTGCTCTAGCCACTTCACACGCTTCGTTACATTCGACCACATATTGATCCTTGTGGAAACAATTTTACAACTGCTTCACTACGTCATAGCTGGCGTTAGCTATGCAAATTTTGTTCTCGTTAGTAATATCACAATCATTATCAGTGCCGCAGTAACAGCAAACTCTGCTCTAGCCACTTCACACGCTTCGTTACATTCGACCACATATTGATCCTTGTGGAAACAATTTTACAACTGCTTCACTACGTCATAGCTGGCGTTAGCTATGCAAATTTTGTTCTCGTTAGTAATATCACAATCATTATCAGTGACGCAGTAACAGCAAACTCTGCTCTAGCCACTTCACACGCTTCGTTACATTCGACCACATATTGATCCTTGTGGAAACAATTTTACAACTGCTTCACTACGTCATAGCTGGCGTTAGCTATGCGAATTTTGTTCTCGTTAGTAATATCACAATCATTATCAGTGCCGCAGTAACAGCAAACTCTGCTCTAGCCACTTCACACGCTTCGTTACATTCGACCACATATTGATCCTTGTGGAAACAATTTTACAACTGCTTCACTACGTCATAGCTGGCGTTAGCTATGCAAAATTTGTTCTCGTTAGCAATATCACAATCATTATCAGTGCCGCAGTAACAGCAAACTCTGCTCTAGCAACTTCACACGCTTCGTTACATTCGACCACATATTGATCCTTGTGGAAACAATTTTACAACTGCTTCACTACGTCATAGCTGGCGTTAGCTATGCAAATTTTGTTCTCGTTAGTAATATCACAATAATTATCAGTGCCGCAGTAACAGCAAACTCTGCTCTAGCCACTTCACACGCTTCGTTACATTCGACCACATATTGATCCTTGTGGAAACAATTTTACAACTGCTTCACTACGTCATAGCTGGCGTTAGCTATGCAAATTTTGTTCTCGTTAGTAATATCACAATCATTATCAGTGCCGCAGTAACAGCAAACTCTGCTCTAGCCACTTCACACGCTTCGTTACATTCGACCACATATTGATCCTTGTGGAAACAATTTTACAACTGCTTCACTACGTCATAGCTGGCGTTAGCTATGTAAATTTTGTTCTCGTTAGTAATATCACAATCATTATCAGTGCCGCAGTAACAGCAAACTCTGCTCTAGCAACTTCACACGCTTCGTTACATTCGACCACATATTGATCCTTGTGGAAACAATTTTACAACTGCTTCACTACGTCATAGCTGGCGTTAGCTATGCAAATTTTGTTCTCGTTAGTAATATCACAATCATTATCAGTGCTGCAGTAACAGCAAACTCTGCTCTAGCCACTTCACACGCTTCGTTACATTCGACCACATATTGATCCTTGTGGAAACAATTTTACAACTGCTTCACTACGTCATAGTTGGCGTTAGCTATGCAAATTTTGCTCTCGTTAGTAATGTCACAATCATTATCAGTGCGTCATCATCATAAAACAAGGATTTTTAATTATTTTTGTCTTCCGCTATCTCAATAATTACGTCAATATTGCCGTCCTGCATCTAAAATCAAACGTCTTAGAGTGCTTCCTGGGGGAGGATCCAATTGGTTTGATTCTTTCATGTTCTTTCTATTGTACTGTATTGATTGCAGCAGTATGAACATCTTTGTAGTCATGCGCAGCACGATACTTTTCTCCTGTACTCAACTTTTGATTATTGAGTAGCGACGAGGTAGTAGGTAGGATGCATACAGTATGACAGGCAATATACTATTCTATACGCTCGGCTGCATCGTCCAACAAACTTGCACCATATCCCGGAAGGTATGAGATTTTCTATTAACCTGATTTCTCGGATTAGGGCGTTAAATGAATTTTTAACTAAGTATGAAGTCACATCTAATATACAAATTTCTCAGGAACAGAGCTGCAATTATTATAATACAGAAGGAAGAGCTGAGGGTGAGAGTAGAAAATTACCTCGCTCACATTGCCAAGTGCGATCACATATGTGGACTTATAGTACGAAAATCGAATGCGTTTCGATCCTCCTATCAGCGTTATTCGTATTTTGTATGACGACACCAAAAGTGAACTTTTAACGTTAGTCTGATTTAATCTATATCTATAAAACGAAAACCGGATATATTTGAAATATAAAAACTCGGAAACTACAGAGCAGATTTCGAAGGGGTTTTCACCGTTTTAAGGCTTAGAATCTCAATTGAAGTGTTTGGAATGTCTTATGCTCCAACGTAACATAACGTAGGTGTGGTAAATAAAAATCTTAACGTACAGCCTGAAGCAAAAAATAAAAGAAATACGATGCTTACGTCAAACGTCGTAAAAAAAATAATAGCCATGTTATCGCATGTAACATTTACTTTATTAAATTTTGGTTTTTAGTCTTTAAACCCCATACATAGTTATATCGAATGTGATGAGGAAACTACGTAAAGTGGAAAATATTTAAATTAATTTTAATAATACAATGAAAAAATCTTTCGATATCTTCTTTGTTTCTTGATGTTACTATCTGAGGCCGCACTGCTACAATCTCTGACGTTGTGAAATTTTAATGGGTGTGTTAAGTAATGCATATTTGACGGTTTTGAACATGAAATTGAGCTGTTTAAAACCTTTAGTGAAGAACCTTCCGAGAAATTTGTTGCTTTTGAAATTACTGTCTCTGGATGCGAATTAAATTCTCGCTGTTAATAGTAAGTAATTCACGGCTTTGAACATGATATTGATCTGTTTAAAACATTTAGTTTTGACATAGTGTTACTTTTTCTTTGTAATTTATTGATGAGCGATTCTGTCTTTACTACATTTCCTGAAAAAAAACATTGTTTCTATTGCTGCAGGAATTGTTGTGGTTATTATGATAAAACTTAGTACACATGTTCCTGATATCATGGCTAAAAATATTGCAGGAATAAATCAACCCCAACCCCATCTCTTTCCTGCTACACAGGGGTTAGCCGTTTAAATACGTATAGAAGAATGGAGCGACTGACATGAAATTCACAAGTGCAAAACACTGGCAGTTCTATCATTATCGTGGCGCCAAAATCTGATGATAAATTCTTATAGAACTCGGCGAAAAAAATCTAAAGTAAAGAATAACATTTCTTGATATCTCACTTGGTTTTCAAGATTTAACATGTCAAAAATCAGTTATAGTTCCTTGCGCTTTTGGTGACGTTTCTTCTTGTCCAGGCTGTATTTCAACCAAACAACAACCACTAGGAAGAAAATAAAACACCTATAGTGCTTTTCCACCTTGTAGATATAGTGGTTTGATGATGCAATATCTCGAGAACTAAGCGAGATATCAAAAACATTTATACTTTCTTTTCGATTTGTCTCGCCGAGTTACATGCGAATTTATTATTAAATTTGGCTAAGGCGAAATTTTTATTCTGGTCCAGGCTGCATTTCAACCTAACCACGTCAATTTTGAAATACGATATCTCCAGAACTAAGCGAGATATAAATAATATATATATATATATATATATATTCTTTACTTTCAATTTGACTCATCGAGTTACATAGGATTCCATCATCAAATTACGGCTCCACGGTTATCGTAGAATCGCCAAAAAACTTACCTCTTTAATGAGCTTCAATACTGACTGTGTGTGTAAATCATTCTAGATCATACCGGGCAACGCCAGGAGCTCTACTAGTAACTAATACAAATATACCAGCTGATAAGTTCTTTGATCGCATAGATCTTCTTTCCTCTATGAGAATTGCTTTTGTTGTTTGTAACTAAATTTTGATAACGTGATAACGAATATCTGGGCTTAACATAAGATCACGCAAGTACTGTAGTTGTGCAGCTTGGAGTTACAACAGGTACAAGTATTGGATCATTCAAGCGGACTTTTGGATGGTACTTAATTTTTGCCTAAAAATTCACATTGCAGAAGGATAAAAGAACCCATGAGATCCAGGCAAAAACCTTTGATCGTTCGTGAGTGATTCCATCCCTTGAGGTTACTCGTTGTCTGGTATAATGCTACGGGGCGAGGTCAGTGCGGCGTCTACATCATGTCTATACAAAAGTCATCTTTGCTTATAGTGTCTGTAGCGCTGACGTAATATGCCACGTCTTCGTTACAAGATTATCTGCGGCCTTAGATGTTACTGCAAAACTGAAGTTAAGGACATCTTTTAATAACAATTTTATCTAGTTCATTAACTGCTAGGATGTCCTATATGAATGTTTCCGCTATATTCGGTATTATTGTTATAATAAACTATAATAAAATAATTGCCACAACTCTCTGCTCAGCCTATCACTCTTGACGGGCTTGGACGCTAGTTACACAATAACAAATATTATCTATCTTTCGTATTCCTTCCGAGACATTATCGTGTGTATTGATAACTAGCCCGTACCCGCGACTTCGTACGCGTGGATTAAGAATTTTTTTTTCAGGATTGAATGTAGAAAGTTGTTGGTAACGAAAGATTGGTCCCAAACAATATCTAGTCGGCATAATATGGCAGGAAAGCTATCACTATATCATTGTACCGTCGAATCTGTCTCTTGAAGATAATCAATTTCCAACATATTTCTGTCACCATTCGATAAGGTCTCAAAATTTCGTGACTACAAGTGTTAATCATACTGGAAAAAATTTCCTGTGCACTTCATACAGATTTTCTTATCAAATTCCATTAATATCGATATAGCCATTTAGTCGTCAAAACGTAAAAAAAAGACAGAGACTTACTTCCGTATTTACAATATTATTACTGCGGTTCACACACACACTTGACGGATCACTATAACGTAAAAAAGTGTACACCTACAGCATTGCAAGAATACCTACGATTTGCCTCGCATTGCACCCCTAACTTTCTAATATCAACAGTTTAACATTCAATCTGAATAACCTACGGCTCAGGCCTGACTCTTACGATGAAAAACAATTTTTAAAAATCTTAGACTCCACGGAGATTTGAACCGCATACCACGACCCAAACATTTGTAAGCCAGCGCTTTAACCACTGAGCTGTCTGACCGATACACGGAAAAACACTCCTGAGACGACCATATCAAACGCGTCTGTCTATCGCCATTCAATAGTATTTAGAAATTATGAGACAACATGTGTTATTTATACAGATAATTTTTCAACCAAATGTAGATAGTATTTTTCTCCTTGTTTCAGTGAGCAAAGTTTCATCGAGATCGGATGAAAAGTGTGGATTTGTATGAAGAACAAACAAACAAACATACATACACACGCACACACACACACACACACACACACACACACACACACGCACACATACATCTTTATATATATATATATATATATAGATGGATAGATATATTACTGCACATCACCCACACACTGACTGCGAACAACCCCTGAGGTATCAATATAATTTACACCTACAGCATTGCAAAACTACCTACCTACGATTTGCCTCGCATTGCACCCCTAAATTTGTGATATCTGCAGTTTAACATTCAATCTGAACAACCGAAGGCCCAGGCCTGACTCTTACGATCAAAAACAATTTTTAAAAATCTTAGCCTCCACTGAGATTTGAACCGGAGACCACGACGGTCGTAAGCAAGCGCTTTAACCACTCACTGAGCTGCCAGTCCACTACACGGAAACGCTGTGCGGAGACGTCCATATCCAACGTGTCTGTCTATCGCCGTATTTCGAAGTTATGGGACAACATGTGTTATTTATACTGATAATTTTTCAACCAAATATAGACAGTATTTTTCTCCTTGTTTCAAAGGATAAGTGTGCAAAATTTAATCGAGATCGGATGAAAACTGTGGATTTGTATGAAAAACAAACAAACAAACATACATTCATCTATATATATAAAGATTTTCGAACCTGCACACATTCTCAGACATATTTCAATTCACTAGTTCATTTACAGAACCAAATGTCATACGCAACATCTGTCACTCCTTTATTTTAAATTAACAGCCAATCATTTCGTTACATCTGCCAAGTCATTACGATAGACAAGCTTATAAGAAAATTAGCAGTCGCATTCACGCGAAGAAGGTGTGAAATTTTGGAAGTTTTTCATTCTTCGGAAGCGTTAATTTGGAACTGTTAGGATTGCTAGAAAGGAAACTCTGTGTAACGTACATATTGAATCAATAACCAGTGATTCTGATACACCTGTAATAACTAATTTCAATATATATTGTATTAAGGTATTATTATTATTATTTTTCCAGCGCGAACTTCAAGTGGCAAGTATGGATAATAGACAATGAGATAGGAGAGCACTGTATAAACAATGTCTGTGACGAATAGATACTATTCATTAATGTCCAGATTTTGGTTTTCCATGGTTTCCCCAAATCACTCCAGGCGAATACTGGGAAGGTTCCTTCAAAAGGCCGTGGCCTAATTCCTTCCCGTTCCTTGTCCCCAACCCTTTTCAGAGTCTAATGACCTCGACGTCGACGAGGCGTAAAGTAATAAACAAAAAAAAAAGGTTTCTAAAAAGCTTATATCTGACATTTTACTACTACTCATCCGAGAACTCTAACCGTTTGTTTCGATACCTGACCATCCGAGAGTACGGTATATCTGATCAGCTTTGTGAATGCATACGCGATTTTCTAACTGGTCGGTCACAGTATGTCGTTGTAGACGGGGAAGCCTCTTCTAAACTAGATGTTACTTCGGGCGTTCCTCAAGGAAGTGTAATAGGACCACTTCTTTTATTAATTTTTATAAACGATCTCGGTGACAACGTTAATTGCAGGATGCAATTTTTTGCTGATGATGCACTTATTTATAGGGAAGTGAGGTGCTCCGACGTTTGCTTAGAAATTCAGCGCGATCTGGATGTTATTTCGGAATGGTGCCGTAAATGGCAGCTTACACTTAACTGCAAAAAGTGCAAGGCAACGCAAATAAGTAATAAAAAGACCCCGATTGCTTACGAGTACAAAGTTAACAATTCAGTTGTTGACACGGTCGATTCCCTGAAGTATCTAGGCGTAACAGTACAAAGCAACATGAAATGGGACTTGCACATAACTTCCGTTGTAGGCAAAGCTAATTCCAAACTACGATTCATACGACGTATTTTGAGAAGTTGTAATGCTCATACAACGGAAATAGCGTACAAAACACTAGTGCGTCCGCATTTGGAATACTGTTGTGGAAGTTGGGATCCGTATCGCAAGGGATTGATTGACACATTAGAGAAAGTACAGAGAAGAGCCGCTCGATTCTTGACTGCTAGTTACAGTCCTTACGTAAGTGTCACAGAGCTGATTCGTGGGTTGGGCTGGGATTGTTTGGCGGACAGACGACGTCGTTTTCGTTTGAATTTGCTGGAGAATATGCGAAAATCTTTAAGTTACGAGTGCAACGAAATACTTCTTCCGCCAACCTATTTAGGTCGCAATGACAGGAGGGATAAGATTAGAGAAATAAGATGCCGTACTGATTCATTTATGTATTCCTTCTTTCCTCGGTCTGTTCGGGATTCTAATGCGCAGAATTAGGATTGGTGCTTAACACCCTCTGCCACCCACAGTATTTGTGATTTGCAGAGTATAGATGTAGATGTAGATGTAGACCATGGACTAACAGTAGCTTGCGACTGCTTGATACAGAATTACTAAACAGCGAACACGCGTAGCACATTATTCCAGAACGTAAATTCGTGAGCGATTTAATAGTGATTTCTACGTCTATTATTCATCAGGGGAAAAAAAATCCAATTTTGGTAGCGTAACTTTCCAACGGTCGGTATTGATAGCAGGCAGACAGACAGCAAAGGTGCAACGAATATACATCATCTGTGGAATCATTATATGAGCGATGGATCTGCTCCACGTTGCGTTTACATATATAGCTTCTTAAGATACCTACAGTGATGGTTTCTTGCGCTATTCATAAGCAAAGCGAATATCTCTGCTGCGGTCAGTTTGGACGGCGGCGCGCGCAGATAAACAATATCTTTGGCGGCTCGGTCGCGTATTTTTATTCGAGCCTGAGTGCCGATTCTTGTCAGGCCGGAGTTCAGCGTTCCCGTCTGTAAACTGACCGCGGCGAGAATAAAAAATATTATACAAGCTGTCAGCGGCAATATGGCGGCCTCTACTCTGTCGCTTTAATGGCGGTTTAGATAAGCGACGACACTGTAGCTACTAATCGCGAAAAAAAAGCGTCTCCGCGTGTTTTAAGAGCCAGTAACCGTCTCAAGTGTCTGTGCTATGACGCCTAATAGCGCCGCGCGTAAACAAACTCCGTTTTTTTACGACGTCCAGTTTTCTCGTGTTTGAATCATATTTTTACAGAAGTGATTGGAGCAATGATTGCCGGATACCATCGATTTCTTAGCACCGTAGTTTTTCCCGTTCATTGTCCAACAAATATCTACTCTCACTTCTACAACGAGCAGAACGTCACTAAACCGTAAAGCCCTAAATGCTGTTTCGGCTGTTTTAACCTTCCCTGTACTCCAAATAACTATTCTAGGCACTTTTTTTTAATCACACAATCTGTGTACTCGTTAGAAGAATTTGTAGGGGTAGTAGAATACAAAACGGTGTGTAACCAAGGAATTAAATGTATTGTGGGAAAAAAACAAAAAAAAAAAAAAAAAAAAAAAAAAAAAAACATTAAAGTTCAGAATACATAATTTAATAAGGAAACTTTTCTCCATTTTCAAGGACTTCGGAGCCAAAAGAAGATAAATTCTGACACTACAGTATACAGGGTGTTACAAAAAGGTACGGCCAAACTTTCAGGAAACATTCCTCACACACAAACAAAGAAAATATGTTATGTGGACATGTGTCCGGAAACGCTTACTTTCCATGTTAGAGCTCGTATTGTGGACGGCTGTGATACAATACGCCATTCTCCAGGGCTGCATCAGCGCATCAAGGATTCCATGCGACGGAGGGTGGATGCATGTATCCTCGCTAACGGAGGACATTTTGAACATTTCCTTTAACAAAGTGTTTGAAGTCACGCTGGTAAGTTCTGTTGCTGTGTGTTTCCATTCCATGTTTAATGTGATTTGAAGAGAAGTAATAAAATGAGCTCTAACATGGAAAGTAAGCGTTTCCGGACACATGTCCACATAACATATTTTCTTTGTTTGTGTGTGAGGAATGTTTCCTGAAAGTTTGGCCGTACCTTTTTGTAACACCCTGTATACTATCCTAGCTGCAATCAGTTTAAAATGAATCTTCGATGTCTGTGTTGTGAGTGCCAAGAGATCAGTGTCGCGTTCAAACAAATGCGCCACAATCATTGTACGAACCGCCATTTTGGCCGTATGTGTCAAAGTGCCGCAATCCTGAAGTCTGCCATCCTGAATCCGGTTTTTCGACACTTTTCCTCAGCCTGCTAGACTGCTGCTGCGGTAACCAAGTACAACCCAACAAACTACAGAAACACACTAACACAAAACACAATGTCACTCGACATACTAGACACAGACGGTAACCCTTTCATTTCTTCATGCGAGATTTCAAGGCCAAAAGGTGCTTGATAAAAAGATTAAAAAAATAAGAATGCTGTTTAACGAACTAATCCTACACTGTTTTGCGGAAATCAATGAAAATCGAGAAAAGAGAAATGTGATTGACCGCACCGGTCATCGAACGCGGGTCATTGCAAATGCCTGTGCTGAACTTTTCCACTCAGCTACTAGTGTCAGTAAGCAGCTTACCACTGAAGTTAAGTAACTTATTCTACCCGCAGATGTTTAGCGAAAAAATGTCTTGTATTCTCTTTCATAATTCTCCAACTGGGAAGCAGTTGATTTCCTATAGAATGGATAAATGAATTTTTTACCAATGTTTCACACTCTTTCGACAGCGAATGCCCTTGAAAGACTTATTATCTTTTTAATAATTAATTAACTGCTTACTCGACGCTCATTTAGTCCTGGCACGGTCGCCAAAAGTCACTTCTACGAAAATCGACTGTTCACTAACAGGAAGAGTGTACAAGCCCAAACAGAAACGTTTTACAGTTTTAGAGGAATTCGCCATTGTTTAGGAAATTGTTTAGGGGTTCCTGGATCTATAAGTTTGAGAAACCCTGCTCTGTGAGTAGTATGCTGCTAGCAGTTTACTGTATGAAATTCTTGCAAGATTTTTACCCAACATGTCATCAGTTTAATCTCGTCTTATCACCGAACGTACTGGGTACCTACAGTGGTATTCTGGTACTCTATAGAGACAACCCGACTAAGAATTTTTTAGTTTTCGAGTTAAAAAGTGTTTAAATTTTTCATTGAACTTTATTAAGCTCTATTGGAGCAATATGACAGAACTGCATTAATTTCATACATGGCCAAATAAATCACACTGCACATAGCACAGGAAATACGGATTTAGTAACAATTCGACAAGCTGGGCCTGTATCGAAACTCATAACTTTTCCACCCGAGGAAAACCGTATTTCCATTACTGACTCGATCGAAAGCAGAGAACGTTGTCACCGGGAATAATACGAGGGTCGTTCAGTTAGTAATGCCGCATATTTTTTCTCACAAAATATTTATTCAAAAGTGTTAAAATTTGGTGACAATATAGCTTCTATACATACTATTTTTCCATCAACTTGTACGGTCTTATTCCAGCGTGAAACAAGTGTCTGTATTCCCTGCCGGTACCAATTCTGGTCCTGTGTGCGAAGCCTTGGTTTCACCGCTTGAATTACGCTCTCGCCATCATCGAAGTGTCTTCCACGCAAACTGTCTTTAAGAGGCCGGAAGAGATGGAAGTCTGACGGTGCCAGATGCGGGCTGTAGGGTGGACGGGGCAATGTTGTCCAACCCGATTTGGTGAGGTGTTCCCGGGTTATGAGACTTGTGTGCGAGCGTCCATTATCGTGCAGGAACAAGATTTCAGCCGGATTCTTGTCATGCCTAACGCGCCGGAAACGCTTCTTGAGTTTGTCCAGGGTCTTCACGTATGTTTCGGAATTAATGGTTGTCCCTCTTGGCATCACATCAACAAGAATGACCACTTCACTGTCCTAAAAAACAGTAACCATGTCTTTTCCAGCACAGGGAGTTGTCTTGAATTTTTTTCTTTCTTGGCGACTGAGGATGGTGCCATTCCATGAACTGTCTTTTGGTTTCCGGATCAAAGTGGTGCACGCAGCTTCCATCACCCGTCACAATCGGGGACAGAAAGGCTTCCCCCTCAGCATCAAAACTCTCCAACAAATCAGATGAAATAGTTGTTCTTTTCATCCTGTGTTGTGCTGTGAGACTTCTTGGGACCCATTTTGCGCCAACTTTTGAATATTCGAGCGTCTCGATCATTGTACACACACTTCCACCTCTGACTGACAGCTGTTAGGCCAATTGTTGCACTGTGATGCGGCGGTTCTCACGAATAATCGCATCCACGCGCATCACCATGTCTGGAGCGGTGGCACTGACAGGGCGCCCGGAACGTGCTAGATCTTGGAGTTGAGTTGTTGAACTTTCTGACACCTTAACTCTCTTTGCCCTCGACTAGATTCTAGTCACTAGACAATCTCCACACACTGCACACAAACGTTTATGGACATTTCCCTCAGTTTCTTTCTCTTTAATCAAGAACTCAATCACTGCTCGTTGTTTGTAACGTGGAGCACTGACATTTTGAAAATTCACTACAGATATGCCATCTATTGGATTGATTTGAAACTTCGTCCTCCTGGAGGAGAAACACTGAACTTGAAGTACATAGAAGTACAACTTTCAGTTTTTGCTCATCGTGATTAAAACCATTCACACCAAACAAACTGGCACTCATATTTTTAAACACTCTAGTAGGAGTTGTAAGTAATCATTGTGTGATTGGTACCATCGCTTTGAGAGGTGATAATTCCGATCGCATCTGATTTTTTCTCTTTCTTTTTGTCTTCAAATCATTAACTTCGACAACAGGTGCATAGCGGTATTTTAAGAGTCCTGGCACGGTCGCCATGTCAGGTTGATTAAGCGAAATTGGATGTTTTATCCAAATAACTTCAAATCCGAATTCCAAACTTCTTTAATTACTTTTCAAACCACAGCGAGACTTATTGTTGCTATAAAGAATCAAGAAGACAAAAGTTTTTCAGCGAGTAAGTAAAGTTAAATTTATGAACACGCCGAAGTATTATTCCCTACACAGAGAACTTCAGTCGATGGCGGGCTCTACGTGAATGAGGACAGTCAACGTTCTATTCATTTTAGTATCTCTTATGTTACGACACGACCCTCTCTGATTAAAACCATTCACACCAAACAAACTGGCACTCATATTTTTAAACACTGCAGTAGGAGTTGTAAGTAATCATTGTGTGATGGATACCATCGCTTTGGAGGTGATAATTCCGATCACATCTGATTTTTTCTTTCTCTTTCTTTTTGTCTTCAAATCTTTAACTTCGACAACAGGTGCATAGCAATATTTATAAGAGTCCTGGCACGGTCGCCATGTCAGGTTGATTAAGTGAAATTGGATGTTTTAACCAAATAACTTCAAATCCCAATTCCAAACTTCTTTAATTACTTTTGAAACCACAGCGAGACTTATTCAATTTTTCCAAACACAGCAAGACGAAACAAAGATGGCGGCGCACGAATCTCAGTTGGATAAAGAACGTCCCTGTATCTATTCGACTTTACGGCTTCTTTGCCTATCGAATACTGTGATTCACGAGTTAAAAACAGTAGCACTGTGTTTCGCCGCTGTGTGCAGACAGTTTTGGCGTCGCTTCTCAGTCTAATGAGGCCGCAGTGTGTTTGTTGACCGAGCGCGCGCCGTCAAACATCTCCAGCCGCGCAGATGTGCCACTTTGCCCGCACGCTCGGCTATTTTCGCTGGCGCAACGTATTTCTCCCGTGACAGATCGGTCGCGTTTGTTTGTGCAGCCCTCTCGTTTTACCCGCGCCGTTCCTACGTGCATACATACTCCCACTCGCTAATATCATAAACACGCCCACGCAGGATATATAGGTCACGCGATATGAAGTGGCAGCAAATTGTGAGACGTCTGCAAATATCAGTGACGCAGCAGTCGTGGTCTGTTAAGAAAGTTTTGATAGCTAAGAATTTAATTATTTCTTTGACGTAATTACACTTCAAAAAATATACAATAATCATAGGATCTCGAGAAATTTTTAGATGCATATACATTGCAATATCTGCATAGAACCTCCTATGAAGATCTTATTCACTAATCATTTTTCAAATATTCTATCTAACGGAAGTATTATACTAAAATCTTGGGCCACGTTACACTAGACAACAGGGGCTTCGCAGGATTACCAACCATATTAGTAAACTATAATACTTTATTTCTGGCGGATATACCTTAACCTAACCACAAAGTACACAATTCATAGAACGTAGCAATGTTGTACATAATTAATTTCTAAACAACTAATTTGAACTTATGACCAAAAAAAAAATCTAACCGAAACAGTAATGATTCCAAAATGGCTCGAAAAGAGAAAGATGGCGTCCTTAGATTTAATTAAAAATGTGTTGTTAATGTAGATTTAGTTCGTGACAAGTTAATTAGCTTTAAAACGAACTAAAAATTAATAGCTAGTTCTATAAGAACCAAAAAATATATTCATTTAAGGCAATAAATAGATAAGTTTTGAAAATATTATTTTATTTCATATAGCTTAAAATTTTCACTTCGTAAGATAAGTATACTTAAAAAAGTTGTAAACCATGATATTAAAGTATTAGGTGAAACCCCACACTGTGAGCAATGCGAAACAGCTGGTAAATTAATATTAAATAATCCTTCACGCGTTGAATTACCCTAATGCTGTGTTTGTTCCGTTGTATCTCCTAAAGTATCTAAAGCAAATTGTTTCTAAACACTTTTTCAATTAAACTAGTTTATCACTATTTTGTGACATTGTCTCTAAGATAATATATCTATATCTAACGCAAATAAATTTGACTTCAAAGAATTGAAGAGCAACAAAAAAAAAAAGTAGTAGTGAAATATTTGATATCCATTTATATTCTTTATTGAATCTTATTCGGTGTACTATATTTTTACCAAAAGAATTGTATGCTCAATAATCAAATTCATTTACATATTTTGCGAAAATCATTATAATAGTTTTGTAAATATGGCTGTAGTTTATGTATTTTCAGTATAAATTTAGAAATAATTTTTGAATCGGTACCTAATCACATTTTTGAAATTATCGCCAAAACTTGTACATCTTAAGTGACGACATTTCATTCAATATCCATTAACATTACGAAAACTAAATCTTGCATTTATCCAGCCATTAAACGGCCTACATATCGACGAATTTTTCATATTTGTTCGTAATAATTGTAAGTAGTAAAGTAGTGCGGCATTACAAATTTCTGAGTAGAACAGACAATGGTTGCGGCAAAGAGACATTTTATTATAGTATTAAAGAGGAGACTAGAATATCTAACCTGGCACATAATGCGCCGTGTTAGAAGATATGGAGTGGAAACTCAAACAGCCAGGCCGTGCTACTGAAGTAATGAGAGGCATACAGAAATCTATTTAAAAACCTGGGTGTACTAACAATGCCAGCACAGTATGTATACTCCGTACTAACATTTGTAGTGGAAAATCCTGAACACTTCAATCTTAATGCTGACATACATAGCCATAATACTAGGAATAAATATAATATTCACAAGGATTACAAATCACTGTGAATTGTACAGAAAGGGTTAACATTTACTGGAGCTTCCTTATTCAATGTCTTACCAACAGAAATTAAATGTTATCTACAAAAACCCAACTACTTTAAGTCCAAAGAGTTTCTGCTTCAGAATCCATTTTACTCTGTGAAAGAATTTTCTTCTTGGAATTTGGTAACTAAGAATGATTGATAAAATAGTATATATGGTGTATGGAAGGGGAAGGTGACAAAGTTGTCCACAATTATTAAAATGATATATGGTTTTTCTTTCTGTTGAAACTTTTGACAAATGAAGTAATTGCACTGTTTACAAAATTTCACTCACATATAGTAACTAACATGGGATAGCATACACTCAAAAACTGCTGTAAAAAATTATGATACTAACAGGTTTTTAAGTAATTGACTGCTTATGAGTTGTGGTAACTGGTTGGTAAGAAAATAACTGGTTGTTAGATGCTGGTAACAGGTGTATACACTGTTCCACATAATAAGTATTAATTAATTCGGGATTGTATTTGTAGATTACAGGAGATATTGGTTATACTGATGGGTCATAACTAACTTGTTGTCAATATATAATAATATTATCAATTATATAGTAATATTGACATTAGTAATAAGTGTTTGTACTGTTCCACATCCCCGAGATTATTCTCGCATGGGATCAAAGTGAACATATCTATCTATCTATCTATCTACATTGCGATTCCTACGACGACCTGAAGACGTGAACTGAGCAGGTTCGAAGCCGTGAGTAGTTAGTGGCAGATCCCCCACGGAGCCAGGGCGTGTTGTCGAGTTCGATGCGATTCTCACCCAGCCGCGGTTGGTTCGGAGGGTAAATTTATCGAGAGCGCGCAAACACAACGGCGTTGAGGTTATGTCTGCTCGTAAACATGGCGCGCGCCGAAGACAGACAGCAGACTAGCGGCCAGAATAGCCAACCTCGCGGATCCAAACAACCTGGTCGCTGAACCTGGCCTGCAATCGGGTTGCGTTTAAATTCCACCGCAAAACGGGCCGTGTCAGGTTTCCCGTTTAACATGTCGACAGTTACGGTGGGGTAGTGCAAATTAATCAAATAACTATCCACGTAACAAGTAGTAATTAAGAAAGGCAGCTGGCTAAAGTACATATCACATTGAAGCTTAATGAGTTAGAAAAAAAAAGAAACTAAATATGAAAACATTTATCTTGGGCATTAAGCAATCCCATAAATGTGAGATTTTAAAATACCGAGCGGGGCGGTGTAACGGTTAGCGTTCTCGCCTCGCATTCGGGAGGACGGCGGTTCGAATCCCAGTCCGGGCATCCAGATTTGGGTTTTCCATGGTTTCCCCAAATCACTTCCAGGCAAATGCCGGGATGCTTCCTTCAAAAGGCGATGGCCGAATTCCTTCCCATTCCTTGCCCCCATCCTTTCCCGTCTCTAAAGACCTCGCTGTTGAGAGACGTAAAGCCGTTAAAAAAATAAGAGATTTTAATAATCCAAAACAATGATGCAATAAATGGAACATGTCTGTGATCGCATCATATCTCACGGCACTAATGACCCTTACATCAACGAGCCCTAAACCTCTAAAAATAATAACGTTAATCTGGCATTTCCCTTTGTTTTCTAAACGTAAAAAAATTGTCAGCTACCAAATGGAATTTAGTTTTCTGGATGGATTTGTTAGCAAAGGTGTTGTTTTCACGTATTTCCGCTACCGGGCGTGCTGGGTGAGGGGTTAACGGTCTGGCCTCGCATTCGGGAGGACGCCGGTTCGAATCCCCGTCCGGGCATCCAGATTTGGGTTTTTCGTGGATTCTCCAGATCCCTCCAGGCGAATCGAATGCCGGGATGGTTCCTTCAAAAGGCCATCGCCGAATTCCTTCCAGATCCTTGACCTCAGTCCCATCCTGCCTCTAATGACCACAAAGTCGACGAGGTGTACAGCCATAATAACAAAAGAAAGATGGAGAAAAAAGGACGCGAATGAATTGATTTAGAATAGCAGTAGAAAAGGCGTTGTATCTTACTCTACACTGCTACATATTTAAAAAACTTCAGTGTACAAGAAAAATTATGGTCGGCTAAAGACTGGCGGAGTATTAGGTAGTAGTGTTTAAGTATTGTTTATGGTAACGCCGTCTTTACTAATTACTTAATTACTTAATTTTCCTGTCGGGATGTTTCAGATCTCTTAATTTGATTTGCGATGTAGCCTCGGTGGAAATTTCCCTACACACCTTTCTCACACATTTAAAAAAAAAAAAATCCTAACGTAGCTAGTGAGTCCGTAAAAACCAAAAACCACATTTTGAATGCTGTGTTCTGCTAAATCACGTCTTAGTCCTTGCTTAACAAAGTACGACTATTATGAAGTAGCGCCGGTAACCTGTATTTTGTAGTGTTGTGCATATTTCAACTCCATCTCGCTGTACAATCCTCTTCATAACTAACTCATTTAAAATTTTAATCAAAAGGAATCGAAAAATTATTGAACCTGTGTAAAAATATAAATAGGTAACCTAAATTATTTCACTGTTGTAACAGCCAAATGTATGGAAGAGAATATGACAAAAACATCTACCTTGAACGAGTATAAATAAAATAAATCAAATGATAATCATTACGTGGATTTAAACGAAATACATGCTTCCTTATAGTTGGCTTGCGATATAAAACATTTTCAACCATTACCGAAAAAAAAAAACAGGTAACCTTGATTCGTAGATTCCCGCAACACCGCTGTCGGTGGGCATACAGCGCGTGACGTCACATTACGACACAATGGCCAAGCTGTGCTTTTATTGGTAATGGTTCGTTCAGTGCAATTCGACCACTCACACACTTTTGCGCTCAAGGAATTCGAATTTTAAGTTTTTCTCAGTGTTTTGCTTAATAGTTCGTCACTTTCCATTCTCTTTGTTATTCCTGAGATTGCGTTTACTATCATGCGAACATGTAACGAGAATGCTTGCTCCATAACCCCTGGTGGAGCCGCTGAACACAGTAATTCTATTTACTCCGTTTCACAATAGAGAGGTGAACAATACGTAATGGCGACTAGTCGGTTACTAGACTAGAGGGTATATGCTCGTTTTTATAGGGGAGCGGATATGAATGCATTACTGCAGATAAAATCTGTGAGTTTTTAATGTAATCAACGAAATTCACCACTAAAAAAAAAAGTAAAATAAAAAGGAGACGAAAAAGCTTTGCTGTTGCGAAGGAGTTTATGGATTCGAAGGAATATTCGGAACATCCAGTAGAAGAAGGAAAGAACCATTCGCTAATTTGAATAGTATAGTCCACTGCCCTATCCTGTTTAGCGACAAGCAAGCTGACGACACATAAGAAAATAATGCCATACTGGGTGAAGTAATTCACTCGTCTCACATTGGAAAGACAGGCTGATTCTCTTTAAGCGCTGGTCACGTAATTCCCGTTCTGTTATGAGCGCCAAGTATATTGAATCGGAAGATCAAACATCGGAGACTTTGCTGTCAACCTGGATTCCATCGATTTAGTCGGAAAGGTATTTAAGGAAATACCTGCTCGCCTGTAATTTTGTTCGGGCTAAAGTTCATGTCCTGCTAGTGTAACATTTTTTTCAGTCTAGCATACGCGGCCATGTTGTTATTCTAGTACCTTCTGTGGGTGATTCTTATCGCCCTTGGCCCTCAGGCGATGTTATGATGCTACGCGATTCGCCAGCACTTTACCTGATACTGTAAAATGTCTCGTAGCTCAATGGTTGAAGCACCCGGCAGAACTAGCATGGCTGTTGACAATTCTGCTAAGTGAATACCAGCAACCTCCTCACAAAGCAGCTGACTGTAAACCCGTGTGGTCGTAATGACCTGGTCACTATCTGCCACTATGGTAGACGCTAGTCTTGTGTAATTCGCGAACGAACTAGTTCGGAAGAGCGCTCCCACGAGCGAACTAGGCGAACTAGTTCCCAGATCTCTCGCTCCTTAGTTCGTTAGTTCGTTCGATCCTTTCCCGAAGACCAACTTTTGTTTTAGTTTATTATCTAAAAGGTAACATAGTTCGCTGTGAACACATTTCACTGAAGAGACAGATATATATATATATATATAAAATGTAACTGACAAACATTTATAATTATTGTAGAAGTCAAAAACGGAAATTTAACATGGAATGTGAAAACAAAACACACTTTGATCCCATTAACACTTAAAAGACAGCTATCAGTAACCACAACTATTATAACAAAGAAGAGAGCGCGTGAAGTAGCGCTAGCAAAGCGAGCGAACGAGCTGTCTTTCTGGGATTCCAGAGCGGAGCGACCTAGTTCGCGAATTATTATTATTTTTTTTTTAACTGCTTTACGTCTCTCAACAGCGAGGTCTTTAGAGACGGGAAAGGATGGGGGCAAGGAATGGGAAGGAATTCGGCCATGGCCTTTTGAAGGAAGCATCCCGGCATTTGCCTGGAGTGATTTGGGAAACCATGGAAAACCCAAATCTGGATACCCGGACGGGGATTCGAACCGCCGTCCTCCCGAATGCGAGGCCAGAACGCTCGGTTTCGCGAATTAAACACAGCGCTACCGCTCGCGAACTAAACTGAGCGCTACCGTTCGCGAACTAAATTGAGCATTCCCGGTCGCGAACTATCACCATTCGCCGCTAGGATTACCAACATTTTTTCGGTTAATGGTAGAATGATTTTTTTTAGAATAACCTATAAAAATATAGTACACTTCAAAAATATAATATTTTACGAAAGAGTAGAAAAGGACAAAGGATATGTTTTTTTACTATTTTATTTTTTAAGCTATAATTTTTTTGCACTTCTTGCATCTTTAACAATTTTCTGTCTACAGTAAAATTGTAATATGCTTTATCGCTTTCAGTTGTTAAATTAATGTCGAACAAAAGCCTATTTTTACTAATGAAATACTGCTCTTAACTTTTACCTAGATTTCGTGTAATATTGTTATTTCAGAGTAAAGTTCGTTCACTTTAGATACTCATTTTTTCTCATAAATTTAGAACCTCTAATATTGTCTCACAGCCAGTCAAATGAAACCTCGTGTTTTAAATTAAATTTTTGGATTTTCTATAGCCAATTGCTTTAATTCAAATCTAACTAATTACTAAGATACTCCAGACTTTTATCAACGAATACTGGAGCATTATTTTTAATATTATCACTTCATGTGGAGAATTTGGCTTCTAAAGGCTTTTTCTTGTTTTCTTAACCAAAGAAACAGTATCTTTTACATTTTTCTAGAGCTGATTTTAATACCTGACATAATATAATACTTATCCTCAGTCTGTTGGTTAACAGATTTGTGAAAGTTATGTAAAGAAATGACTTTGCGAAATTCAAAAAGATTTTCACTTTTGTGTCTTCATCAGTTTCATTCGTCACCAAAATATTGTGAATAGTGTGTTGGATTGTCCTTCCCGTAAACTAATTAAAAAAATAGCTCAATGACTTCCAATTTACTGGAAATTTACGACTCTTTCGTTATTGCTACCACTTTCTCATTCAAGGGTCACTGTCATTTTTATATGTCTAATTGTTAGGTATCACATTGGAAGTATTACTGTTACTTTTGTTAATAATATAGGTAATATTGTTTCTGTCATATAGTACTTAACTTGTAGCCTAATAGCAGAAATATGTTTTGTTCATGATTTCCAAAAACTATATTTAAATACAATAAAAAAAGCCGATTACTAATAAACGGGTATTTTAATTCATCAAAATAAACGCATTTATAATATTTTATAAGTAATGTTGTGTTGTTGTTGGGGTTTAAGGGCGCGTCGACGGCGGGGTCATTAGCGCCTTTTATAAGTAATTGTTTCTTCCATGAACTAATAAATAAATCCATTTAAAAAATTAATATTCTACGAATGCATGTAAAGTAAATAGTAAAAACAGCACAGTTATTCAGTTTACCGATTTGTGCAAAGGACAATGAGCACTTTGGTTTATCGGCGACAACTGTTCATGCTAATGTCATTTGAAAATGGCTATTATTAAGGAATAACTTTTATTAAGAAGGTCATATTAAATTCCATTTAGAAACGACAAAAAAATGATTATGTCCTAATAAAACTGACATAACAAACAAAATAGCGCGTGCAGTAGCGGTAGCAAGGCGAGCGAACGATCTGTCTCTCTGAATTCGAGACGCGAACTAACGAACTAAAAGAGCGAACTAGTTCGCGAGCGAGCTGCGAACTAAACTGAGCGCTCTTCTTCGCGAACTATAACGCGCAAGTCTAGTAGCCGCATTAACCTAATCCGGTAATCCTACCGGGTATACGGTACCGAACCACGGAAGAGTTCTGCTGTACTTCACATTGCACAGTGCCGGGGATTCGATCTGGCGACCTTTCGACCTGCAGGCAGACCAGTGAGCCATTACACCGCTCTTCTTTGTTTAAAGTGGTCCTCCATGATAATAATATTTTTATTCAGATAGGTTACAACTTTTCGGCTTTTAGTTTAAGGTTGTCATTTAAAATAACCTTCCTACATAATAAAGTACTTCTCTAGCTTCTATTGTTCTCGGAAAGTATCTAAGAAAAGTATAATTTGTAAAACGGATAACGCTTTAATTAACGTCTCTTATTCTGCAAAAAAATAAAATAAAAAATGAAAATAAAAAGATTATTTTGTGACAAAGTGCTGCAAACTGCTACAGTGAAGAGAATACATGGTGTTACAAAAAGGTACGGCCAAACTTTCAGGAAACATTCCTCACACACAAACCAAGAAAATATGTTATGTGGACATGTGTCCGGAAACGCTTACTTTCCATGTTAGAGCTCATATTGTGGACGGCTGTGATACAATACGCCATTCTCCAGGGCTGCATCAGCGCATCAGGGATTCCATGCGACGGAGGGTGGATGCATGTATCCTCGCTAACGGAGGACATTTTGAACATTTCCTGTAACAAAGTGTTTGAAGTCACGCTGGTACGTTCTGTTGCTGTGTGTTGCCATTCCATGTTTAATGTGATTTGAAGAGAAGTAATAAAATGAGCTCTAACATGGAAAGTAAGTGTTTCCGGACACATGTCCACGTAACATATTTTCTTTGTTTGTGTGTGAGGAATGTTTCCTGAAAGTTTGGCCGTACCTTTTTGTAACACCCTGTATAAACATCACATGCTCTTTTCCTTGTATCTAACTGCCGTCAGCGCCAGCCCTGGCAGTGTAGTGGCTAGCGTGCTGGCTTCGCATTGCAAGGGCCGCCGGTTCGAGTCCGGCCTTCGGCATGGGTGTTTTAATGTGTTGTGTTCGTCTTGTGTTGTCCTCACTGTAGTGTCCACAATATCATAGTGAATTTCTGATACAGCAGTTGCAACGTAAACAAATTGGAGCTGGCTAAATGGTCGGTAAGACTGAAGGCCATATAAAAAAAAACTGCCGTCAAAAATAAACGAAAAGCACCGTGTAGAGTTAAGCGAAATACGTATATGCATTTACTGACAGAAAGTATAAACATTTCCGATCGTTGTCAGTCGCCTACAAAGGCCGTGCACGTGGCGATACAGAGGCGACGTCCAGTCGCCAGGCACAGCACAGATTCCCCGTCCCTTACTCTGATCACGGCCTGATTGCGATTCTTCACGTTCACCTCAATCCTGCAAGTGATTCGGTTTATTGAAGCACACTGGAAAACACCGTGGCTGTGATTCCGAATTAAGGGGACACAATCGCCAACAGGCTAAAAAAATCAATTTTTTTTAGTCTTGTTCAGTGCTCCAATTATTTAGCTACAAAATTCAAATTTCATACAAATTTGATTATTAGATTCGGAGTTACTAATTTTTTCGTGATGCGTGGTAATAGTACTGTGTTTTCGTAAGTAAAACTTTTAATACAGTTTTACTCAAAACTACATTTTTTTGATCTTCTGGTACATTTTTCTCAAAAACTAAGACTGATAAAGACATCAGACTTTCAGCATCTCTTGATAATAAAATGATGTTTAATCAAATAAAAAATGGGACCTGTCGTAACAACATGAACAAACTCACATGCTCCAAGGTATTTATAAAAGTTATAATTATTTTGTCTTTTGGAACAAAAATCATTACTGATAAACTGTATAAAATATGGCAACAAATCTTTATGTTATTTTCAAATGATGTTATACAGGGTGTCCAGAAAAGGACTCCCTGATTTCAAAATTAAATATCTCGAAAACAAAGATCGATAGAGGAATGCAGTAAACGGTATGTTTATCGTGACAGCTGTAAGAAGTGTATACAGCAGTGTGAAATAATAGTTACAAAAGCTGCTAACAGATGGCGCTGTACGCTAATATCAGCATACATAAGTGAAGTAATCGTATGAAAACAATCTTTGCAAACAATCACATCACAATGTTTTCAAAATGTTCACCATTGGCACGTTTCAATGGTGGAACTGATCGCCCTGAGCTTCGGATCACTATTTAGGCATTACGTATGGGGATTACAGCACCATCTGTTAGCAGCTTTTGTAACTATTATTTCACACTGCTGTATACACTTCTTACAGCTGTCACAATAAACATACCGTTTACTGCATTCCTCTATCGATCTTTGCTTTCGAGATATTTAATTTTAAAATCAGGGAGTCCTTTTCTGGTCACCCTGTATCTCTGCAAAAGTTTCAGGTCTGTATCTCCATTAATTTCTTCAGAAAGTGTACCTGAAGTTTGCTTGTTTTAACATTGATTTCTTACGGAAGGTCCATCGCGACTTTGTCCCCTTAATCAGATTCCGCGGCAAAATGAAACTGTTTCGAAGCCGATAGTGACTGAAATTTTTTTTTCTAGTAAATTAAATACGAAAATCAGTGGTTCCTTGTAGATTTTCGAACAAATAACAAATTGAAAGCTTGTGTGACGTTGGCACCTCGGTAAGGTTGTTGGCGACTAATTGCGCCGCCATCCGTTCTAATTAGCGCCCCTCCATTATTCCGACAAGTTGCGAAGCGCGCCGAGGCAGTCGCTTGTTCCCCAGGTCACGTGACCGCCATATTCGCAGCGCACGGGAGAAGAAGGGCAAAAAGGAAAGGCCGCGCCGACTATGGAGGGGGGTTTCGCCTAAGTATTCCCAGCGTATCGCCGACAAATCCCTGCGAGAAAATGTCCACGGGTGGCGGGCGGGGAATTATGATGCGGCGACGTGCCACTCGGCTCGGGCGCGCCATGCATTATTCCCGCCCCGAGGAGGGTACCGCTCAGAGGTCGAAACGTATCACGCGAGTCTACACACGCAGCACTGCAAACACCTGGCTAGCGTAGACTGGCCAAGGATTAAAAGGGATTTACCGAGGGTGGTGGGTCAACGACTAGCGTCCTGGCCTCGCATTCGGGAGGACGCCGGTTCGAATCCCCGTCCGGGCATCCAGATTTGGGATTTCCACGGTTTCCCCATATCACCCCAGGCGAATGCCGGGATACTTCCTTCAAAAAGGCCATGGCCGATTTCCTTCCCATGCCTTGTGCCCATTCCCACCCCGCCTCTAATGACCTTGGCCGTCGACGAGGCGTAAAGCGTTAAAAAAAAAAAAAAAAGACAGGAGGAAGGTGATGAGAGTGCTGGTAGTGTATAAGGCGTTTACTGGCGATGAGGCCTGGATGCATATTGTCAGAAAATTATGATTAGGTCGTGCTCAAAATTTTAACTTGTAGATAGGGATACAAGAATCAGGTGGCTATAATAAAAGTAGAGTATCACGAGAGACATGCATCAGTTAAAAACGGTGTGAAACAAGGTTGTAGTCTATCCCCGTTAATATTCAACTTGTATGTAGAAGAAGCAATGAAGAAAGTGAAAGAAAAATTTCCATGTGGCATAAGTTTTCAGGGAGAAAAAATCAGTATGCTACGATTTGCTGACGACATTGTCGTATTAGCAGAGAGGGCTGAGGATATTGAGAAGTTACTGAATGGCATGAATAAAATACTGAAGGAAGAGTTTGGACTGAATATAAATCAAAGTAAAACAAAACTGATGAAATGTACCAGAAATGATACCAATACTAGCAGATTAAATATAAAAATAGGATCGGATGCAATAGGAGAAGTAAGTGAATTATGTTACTTGGGAAGCAAAATTACAACCGATGGCCGAAGCAGGAATGATGTAAAAAGCGGAATAACACTACCAAAAAGAGCCTTCATGAAAAAGAGAAACCTTTTAGTTTCAAATATTGATCTGGGAATTAGAAAGAACTTTTTAAAACTCTATGTGTGGAGCACAGCACTTTACGGTAGCGAAACATGGTCTTTAGGAATACCGGAAATAAATAAACTTGAAGCATTTGAAATGTGGTGCTACAGAAGAATGCTGAAAATTAGGTGGACAGACAAAGTAAGAAATGAACGAGTTTTAGAAATGATGGGTGAGAAAAGAAGTTTGTGGAAGAAGCTTACAGAAAGAAGAGACAGGCTGGTAGGTCATATTTTGAGACATGCTGGATTAGTTAATTTGCTTGTGGAGGGAACAGTCGAAGGTAAAAACTGTAGAGGAAGACAGAGATTAGAATATATGAAGCAGATAATTGAGGACGTGGGCTGTAAGGGGTATGTAGAAATGAAGAGGTTAGCACAGGATAGGAAGGGATGGAGGATTGCAACCAGTCTAAAGACAGACGACAGCAAAAAAAAAAAAAAAAAAAAAAAAAAAAAAAAAAAAAAAAATGATATGGATTGGGATGAAATTTTGGTGACGGGACTAAAGATTTTACTTGAAACAACTCCTAAAACCAAGTTACTACTGCATCAACACGAATGTCGACTAAAAATCTTAGGCATGTTGTGTGGACGCTGTAATTGAGAACGGAAATAAATTATTCCGTGGCCTTTTGGGGGAACCGTCCAAGCATCCATTTCGGCAAACAGTGGAAAACCAAAATCTGGGTATCCGGACGGGGATTCGAACCCCCGTCCTCGCGAATGCGAGGCGTCATTTCTGCTGTGACGTAGTAGACATCTTACTAAACTTAGGACCTTACTGAGAACGAAGTTAGGCAAGCGACTGCGGCATGGTGTCGTCATTAACACATGAACCCCGAGGAAAGGAATACTGCACAAAAGAAGTTTTGCGTCTCGGAGGAGTGCGATTAAGGATTGCAATCCCGCAGTGTTTTCAATCCCGCGGGATTTGTGCAGGTCCCGCGGGATCCGTGCGGGAATGGCGCAAACAGTTTTTTAACGCTTATGTTTAAAACATAGTTACTTACAACGTTAATAAATTAAGTAATAATTAAATTAATAAATCAATTTTAATGTTAAATGACAAAAATTAATAGTTACCAATATTTTAATTGGCAAAATGATATTAAAACTTTTTATCATGTCTTAAGTACACTTCGAGGTTTACATTTTTGTTTTTTAATCTAAACCAATTTTTAAATAAATAATAAAAAATGGAAAATATTCGGTGTTAGGTCATATTATGTGCCTTACAATACATCACATGAATTTAAAAACATGGTTTGCTTAGTGGCCAAGTTACCAGATTTTTTTTAAAATTCTAAATAAATAAACGTTCCATAACACCGAGAGAAAGCATTCCATTTCACAAAGTGAAGTGAATGTACTCTGTAAAGTGTAGACTTGGCTCAGAACAAGATCTCATAACTTTTTATCACTGCACAAGCACGAGACTTATTTTTTTTTTTTTATAAAAATTGTTTTTGTGGGATTAATTATTATTTCTCCTGATTCCTTGATTGATCTTACAGTTGATTCAATGTTATTAAAAGAAACTACTCACCAACACTTAAACAGTCAAGTATTTCAATTTTACATATGTGGCGTGACGACGTTTTAAGAGTGGAAATTATTACTTTTTAGTATGATGGGAGACTTTCTCGGCAAATGATTGCAGTGAAGTTTTCATAGGTTGTATCTCCGGATTTCATTGTAAAAACACGAAATTTCACACGTGAGGAAGACGGCGGAGGCAGCCGTCGAAGTATTGTGTTCCTACAACACAATTCGTAGATACACCCGTGAATACTTCATTATAACTTTTTTTGCGCTTAGTCGAAATAATAACAAGGAGAAGAGGTATTAATCTATAGCCCCTGCGGCTCATGTAAACAGGCGGCTTTCGTCAAAGAAACGCATTGAGGCAGCGGCCAAAACAACAATAAGTCAAAGGATATACAATTGCCTTTTGATAGCTGCTAAATAAATAGGTATGCGATTAAAATTACGACAACATTAGTTTCCTGTCAACGAATAATCAAATTTTCAGCCGCAAAAAATGAAATTGTCACAATTACTTTATCTGCAAATACAGGAAATGGGAATAGTGAAACCGTGAATAAAAAGTTGTAACTTTGTTGTTCAGATAACGTGTGCGACACTTAAAAAATAATTATATAGTTAGAAAATAGTTCTGAACATGCAACGTAACTCATATTACAGAAATGTGTACTCGAAAATGAATACATAAAAGTGTATCTATTTACTAAAGATTGACGAAGGTTGAAAAAAACAAACGCTTGTTCACACGAGTCAAATGCGAACTGCTCTGGTACAGCAAACAGTGCAATACATCCGACAGAGACCGAGTGGGGCAGCGAGTCACGCAGACTGACACGCGTTTTACCCGCATTTTGCGGATTGCGGATCCGCTTGATTTTTTGCGGGATCCGCCAGACTGTCTAATGATGCGGGATCCCGCGGGATTGCGGGATCCCGCTTTGCTGGATTGCAATCCCTAAGTGCGATACATTAGTTGAGCACACGCCCATCAGATTTATTTTTCGTTAACTGTTTGGCCACACTATCATTCCATACAGTACCATATATTTTTTCCCCAGAAATGTTTTGTGTTTGGTTGGGGGACCGGGAATACTCAGCGTCAATGAATGATGCAAAGTCATCCCCTGATGTTTTTCTGAGTCATGCTATGCTGTTTTTTAACTTTGAAATCAAATTGAAAATTTTCGTTTCTTGCTATGGTTCTCGACTATTTGCAAGTGTCCCTAGGATAAAAGTCTCCTTTCTCTTATTGCGTAGGTAATTTTTCTCTGTTCATTCTCTTTTCTTCATCGCCTTTTCTTTTATTCACAGCCAGGCATTCTGTTCCAGTGGTTTAATTAGTTTCTAGTGTTTTTTTTTTCGCCATGTTTACGTGCCAGTTCCACGTTTCTTCATCACAGTCCCTTTGTATGTACTGTAGCAAGATGACTAGATGGGTCATCTCGTACAATTTAAATTAATTATTGTTTGATATAAGAAACATCGGAAATAAATAGCTATTCTTTTCTTGATTTGGAGACAGAAATCCGCGCCGAGCTAAGGGTTGTGTTAGCACGGGCGACAGTCTGACTCAGCCGGAAGTGTCCCGTAGTTCGAGACAATGAGGGGATTATCTCTGGCACTGATACCTGTGAGAAAGTCTGGACGCTGGGAATTTAGCGGATGGAATCCTTCAATGGGCGTTCGGTTGGTGTCGTGAGAAAATTGATTTCTGCATAGCCTCCCGAACAATCCCGACAAAACCCGAAGACTCTTAGCAAATAAGAGGCAATGTATTGGCCAGCATAGATGGGAGACTTTTGCGAAGCTAATCCGATGTGTTTATTTCCTCACGTGGTTGGAAATATTACAAATTTTGTGTTTTTCATGATACTCGCCGAGGAGGAGAGACGAGCTCTGAGAGGCGAGAAGAGGTCACTTGTGCTGGGACTATCGCCCTGGCTACTGCTTGCCAGAGCAGTATTGAGGGTTCCATTCTGGAATTAACTACCAGATTTTTCGTTAAAATATGACCATATAGTATTATAGTAATACTAGCCACAAAGCCCGTCAAAAATGACGGGTTTGAAGGAGTATTATGGCAGTTAATTTCTTTTAAGTTGCTTACCTAAACAGCATTGTTTTGAAATAAAGCTCAATGTGCTGTAATTTCTCGTCCCTTGTGATGTAGCAAAAGGTTTCAGTTGTCAACTTGATGGAAGTTGCTAACAATGGCGCTAGAAAACCAAAGCTCCTATCACATGCGAATTGAAATATTCCCTGTATCGCATTTGAGTGTCGTCATGAATCGCGATATAAACTTGTTCCAAATTCGTCACGTGCTCTTACATCTTTATTTTTTATTATCTATGATCATGAAGATCGATGTGTTAACGGATGACATAGGTTACATACAGTTGAAATAATGTCCACAGTGAAAACGAAGGATGCTAAATTAAATCATAACAACTTCAGTGTTCTGGCAAATCATTTCTTATCAATTGCTTAAATAAGCACAAAAATAAAACATAATATAATTCCTATTGCCTTGCGCAGTAACAAAATGTTTCTGTTGCTATCCTGGTCCAGGTTGCATTTCAATCTAACAACAGGAATTTCAATCATTACCGTGGCGCCACAATCTGATGATGAATTCTTGTAGAACTGGACGAAAGAAATCGAAAATAATGAATAAACTTTTTTTAATATTTTTCTTGTTTTTCGAGATATACAGGGTGCGGCAAAAAGATCTGACGGTTTTAAAATAAAAATAACATGAAAAATAAAAGTGATACAAAATATTTTATTGCTTATTACAGAAGGGTATTCATGCAAATTAATGACAATAACATCAGAACAACCAATTTCATCCGTTTAAGATGTGAAGATAACGTCCTTTAAATGACGTCCGTCTTTAAACAAGCATTCTTCCAGCCTTGCACTGAAGCTGTTGAACGCCTGCTCTAACATTACACGAGGCAGGCTGGTGATTTCTTGGCGTATGGCTTCTTTCAGTTCGTCCAGTGTGTGGGGTTTGTTTGTGTAAACTCTTGCTTTAAGGAGCTCTCACAAGAAAAAAAAATCGCAAACGTTAAGGTCTGGAGAGCGAGTTGGCCATTCAATGTCCCCAAAACGCGAGATCACTCGACCACGAAACAGGCTTCTCAAAACGTCCATAACCTAACTGGCTGTATGGGCAGTTGCCTCATCCTGCTGGAATCATATCCTACTGCGCACCAAACGATTTCTCTTAAGTTCAGGGATCATGAAGTTTTTTAGCATCAACAAATAACGTTGCGAATTGACCGTAACGGTTCGACCACACTCTTCGAAGAAGTATGGCCCAATGACACACCTTTTCGTTACATTACACCACACGGTAACCTTAGGACTATGCAGAGGACGTTCATGCAGTTGTTCCGGATTTGTAGCCGACCAATAACCAAAGTTCTGTTTGTTCACATAACCATCAAGATGGAAATGTGCCTCGTTGCTCATTTCATCAGTACTGCAATCATTTCTTCCACAAATGCTTTACGCTTTGCATAGTCATTAGGCTTTAACTGCTGCACAATAGCCATTTTGTACGGGTGGAAGTGCAGATCGAAACACAAATTCGTCTTACCGAGCGGTCAGACATGTGCAAAGCAGCAGCTTATTTGCGGGCCGACCGCCGAGGACTGGCTTCCACAGCTTCTCTTACTCGATCGATATTCTCTGGCGTTCTAGATGACTTTGGTCGACCTGTTGACTTCTTTTTTAACACTGAACCGGTAGCTCTGAAGGTGCTCACCCATAGCATAATGGTGTTTCGAGTTGGAACTCTTCCTCTTGGATCCACGTTAAATCGTCTACGGAACTGCCGCTGAGGAGCAACGCACGAATCGCTACTTTTAAAAAACGTCTCGATAACAAACGCACGGTGCTCACTCGACCATTGTTCTATGGCTACCACAAATGTCCACGTGTGGGCACTGGATAGCGCCTATCCGCACCACCCTCCACCATCTACTCGCTCGACAATACGGCGGCGAAAACCGTCAGATCATTTTGCCGCACCCTGTAGCATGTTCAAAATCGGTTATAGGTATAGTTCCTTGTGATTTTGGTGAAGTTTCCTATGGTCCAGGACGTATTTCAACCTAACAACAACCACCAGGAAGAAAATAAAACACGTATAGTGCAATTCCACCGTGTAGATATAGCGGTTTTGGAGAAAAAAAAATCTGGTCCAGGCCAGATCTCATCCAAACCACCTCAATTTTGAGATACAATATCTCGAGTACTAAGCGAGATATGAAAGAAAATGTATAGTTTTCGATTTGTCTCTTCGAGCTACATAGGATATCATCATCAAATTTGGCAATGGAGAAATTTTTCTCCTGTTCCAGGCCGCATTTCAACCTAACCACGTCAATTTTGAGATACAATATCTCAAGAATTAAGTGAGATATCAAAAAATTTTATTCTCTACATTCAATTTTTTTTCGTCGAGTTACATAAGAATCCATCAACAAATTGCGGCTTCACGGTTATCGTAGAATCCCCTAACCACATACAGCACTACGCTAAACATGCCGCCAGAGAAATAATAGGCCTAGTTCCGTTACACGCATATTCATGCATATACTTATCACATTTTAGTGGCAATAATTCATCGCGATATAAACTAAATCAAAAATCTTCAAAGATGTTTACATCTGCCTTTCACGTTATCCGTTATTCAGATCAGAATTACAGTTAAATATGGCTGAAATATGCCATCAGTAAAAAGCAAAGGAAATTTTAAAAAAATATGAACAACTTACGTCTCGCCAGGTAATATTAGATTACTAATAGAGCTAAGTTATACCAAACTTTTCGGAACACTGATGCTCGAAATACGAACTTTTATCTTCCATATCTATGGACAAAGAATTTTAGGAATACTTCTATGTATCAAAAGAATATTACGTAAATATAAGCATCTAATGATTGATGTGTCCATTTTAACGCAATACATACTTTTATTTCAGTGTTCTGTAAGTTAATTTATTCACTGATGCTTGGAAATGTTATTAAATAACGTGTACTACCGCGTATATCATCGTAAAGCGTGACGTCATAGCGCAACGTCATAGATTGACGTAATGCCGTGACATAACGTCAGCGTGACATGCTACATTAAGCCTATTATACTAATAGATGACAAATACTTGGAAAATGGACTGAATGTGTATTTATACGTTGTTTAAAATACATTTAAATACAATTAGAAACGTTGAATCAGTGTTTAATTCAACATTTCAGCGCAAAAAGAAATCAGGAAAAAAATATGACTTGTCATAAAGATCCGAACCCTAGTGACAACAATAAAGAAGTTTTAACTAGCGGTAGTCTTACTCGGCTAAGGTGGCGTGGTGGGTAATGCTCTGGCCTCGCATTAGGGAGGACGCGGGTCGAAATCCCGGTCCGACCACCCGGACTTCGGTTTACCATGGGTTCCCCAAATCACTCCAGGCAGGAATGGCTCCTTCCTAAGCCCATGGCCGAATTCCTTCCCGTGCGTTTCCCGTTTCTAACGACGCCATGTCTTTTTTTTTACACGCTTTATATTAGCTTGATTTGTATGTATGTATGTATGTAACGGAATTTTACAACTCCATTTTGACCCACTTCCAGATGTCCGAGCTGTTTTAAATTTGGCACACATATTAAGAATCGGTGACAATACAATAATTTCATAGCTATATCCTGCTATTCTCATTACTTTGACAGTAACAACAGAAAAATGGTTGAATGTTGTGGAATTTTGCAATTTAATTTTAACCCAATTCCAGATGTCCGAATTGTTTGAAATTTTGCTCATGTATTGATAACTGATTACAATACAATAATTTCGTAGCAATGTCTTGATATTCTGATTACATTGACAGTAAAAACATAAAAATTTTGCACACGTTTTAAGAACCGTTGACAATAAAGTAGTCTCTTAGCAACGTCCTGCTATTCTCGTTACTCTGACGGTAACAATAGAAAAATGGCCGAATTCCTTCCCATTCCTTGCCCCCCATCCTTTCCCGTCTCTAAAGACCTCGCTGTTAGAGAGACGTTAAGCAGACAAAAAAATGTGTAGTTTAAAAAACTAAAATCACGCTTTCGTAGTAATGTGAACTAAAAGGTTAAAAATAATATTTAAATATAAACATTTTGTTTAACAGTGATAGGACGTCCCACAATTCAGGATAATTTTTTTTTTTTTTTTTTGAATAAGCTTAAAGTATAAAGTCACTGATTACAAAATTAACTTTAATGTTAAAAAAGCGTGGGGTGCGCTCTACATAACTTTTGACAATGACTCGGTCTTTACAAACAGCCAACGACAAAAAATATAAGACAGCTGAAATAGACACCCCATGCATTTTTTAACATTAAAGTTAATTTTGTAATCAGTGACTTTATACTTTAAGCTTATTCAAAAAAAAATAATTTATCCTGGATTGTGGGGCGTCCTATCACTGTTAAACAAAATGTTTATATTTAAATATTATTTTCAACCGTTTAGTTCACATTACTACGAAAGAAGATTTTAGTTTTTTAAACTACAATTTTTTTTATCTGCTTAACGTCTCCGTAACAGCGAGGTCTTTTAGAGACGGGAAAGGATGGGGGGCAAGGAATGGGAAGGAATTCGGCCATGGCCTTTTTGAAGGAAGCATCCCGGCATATGCCTGGAGTGATTTGGGGAAACCATGGAAAACCCAAATCTGGATGCCCGGACGGGGATTCGAACCGCCGTCCTCCCGAATGCGAGGCCAGAACGCTAACCGTTACACCACCACGCTCGGTGACGTCAATGTCGACTAGGCGTAGAGACATAAGCAAAAAATAGAGAAGGGACTGGTTGAAGATCCTTCGAGCATCGGTTCCACATCTCCCTCGTTCCTTTAAGACTCAGTCGAGTGTGGTAGTGGCCGCTGCCGCTAGGGGCGCCACTGTGGCGAGTTGGTAAGCGCACTTGAGCCCTGCGCTGTCGTTCCGGTAATGAGCAATAAAACTGTAAGCGCAGGGGGGAGGGGGGATACCGACCCTGCCGACAGATGGCTCTGGGTGAGATAGTGCCCGGCACACGCGCCGCATACCAACGAGGCGTCGACGACCTCGTCGATAGAGACGAGTGGGGCAGGGGGGGGGAAAGGATTGCTCCAACGCCCACCAAACTCAATCTCCATCACTTTCTACATACATTACGTCTTTCAGTGTTGATTACATTTTTTGAGTTACATTCTTATTGGGAAATAACTAAATAAAGTACCGGAAAAAATACTTGGGTAAGAATTTGGACTAAATATAAACCAAACAATGACAAATATCATAAAACATAACAGAAATGTTTGATTCACTGCAAATAAACTATGTAATTAGAATTAGTTGTGACAAAACAAGTAAGTGAATTTTCTAGAAAAAGAGAACGCCTTTAGTTTCAAACATCACTTACTAAATCTTTGTTTAGAGTACATTGAAGCTTGTAGCGTCTAGTTTGTTACGTTATTAAAATTAGAATAAAATAATGAGATCCATTAATTAATAAGTTAATTTTCAAAATTAATCCCGGGTAGGCGCCAAGAATGGAAGTGTTCTCTATCCGAGAGAAGCGACATTCCAATTCTGAAATACTTTTATTCAAAGCAATTGTACTTTTAAAATACCATTAAAAACACAAATCTTCATCTAATCAAATGATATACTGATTGATTGGAAAGGAAAGCAGGGTTTACAACACCTATTATTTTCTTTGAATACAAAATTGATTGGTTTATTGAACAGAACTGAATATTAAAAGTTTCTTTTGAACAATTTAGAGCATGATTCTCATCTCAGAGCGTTGCTTAGGGTTGAATGACGCAAGAGAATCTATACATCGCCGGCGTTCTTTACCGTAGCAGATGACGTGCAGATAAAACAGAGTTTCACGGACCCTGTTGATCAGCTGGGCGCAAGGTCACTTGGTGAGGTAGCTCCCCGCAGGTAGTGACCTCTCCGGCGATCTCCCGTGGTGCGCCGGTGCGGATTGTTTGCTGGCCAGAAACAGAATGTCTTCCTTCCCGCTTTTTCGCCCCGTTGAAAACTTGCAGGCTCCGGAGTTTTAGCAGACGCGGAAAATTTCAGCGAGTCGCAGCGTTTGGCGGGTCGTCCACGATCTCCATTGGCGCTCCTCATCCAACATAAAAAACTTATGGTTTCTAAAAGTTCGTAACACAGTTTGATTCACTGGTTCCCAACAGAGGTGTTCCGCAACATGACTTTTTCTCCGAAGCATCGTTTCTCTAGTTTCAACTTTCTACTGTACCAGGAAATCCTCATTTCGGCACAGTCCCTATACTGTCCTTTGAATTTAATTGAATGCGTAAAGCTTTTAACTTTACGGCCTGCCATAAATCGTTCGGCCTTTCAGCGCATCTATGAGTCACTTGGCTCTCGCCAATACCAAAGAAAAGTGGAATTCACAAGCATAAATTTCCCGTCACCAAGGGATATTACAAGCTTTAACTTCAGAAATTCGGGAGAAAAGCCAAATTCAAGCGTTACGTATTTCGAATGCATATATTTATTAAACTGTAAGACATACGAATATGAAACTTTACACACGTATTTACGAACCTCTTAAGTTCAGATTACAGGTGTTCAATATGTCCTCCATCAGCCACACGATCAATATCACATCGATACTCAAATTCCTCCCATACTCGGGCAAGCATGTCCTTCGTCACTGATGTTACGGCAGTACGGATCCGGTTCCTCAAGTCCTCAAGGTTCTGTGGGAGTGGTGGTACATAAACGTTGTCTTTAATGAAACCCCACAGGAAGAAGTCACAGGGTGTCAAATCCGGTGACCGTGGAGCCCAGCTGATGCATGCTAAGTCGCCAGCTCCTTGACGACCAATCCAACGGTTCGGTAGAGTTTCATTCAGATATTCACGCACTTGGCGACTCCAGTGAGGGGGTGCCCCGTCTTGTTGAAAAATGAAGTTGTCTTCGTGCAGCCTCGGAAACAAGCAGTTTGTAACATAGCGAGATACTGCTGACCGTTAACCGTGTTTCCATCAAAGAAGAATGGGCCGTAAACAGATGATCGGGATATCGCACAAAACACATTGACTTTAGGCGAATCTCGTACATGTTCAATGACTGCATGTGGGTTCTGTAGACCCCAAATTCGAACATTGTGTTTGTTTACCTGACCACTAACATGGAAAGTCGCTTCATCACTGAAAACGATGCGTTGTGCGAAAGTGTTATCATTGTCAATAGCATCATTAATCTCGTTACAAAATGCCACACGTTTCTGTTTGTCATCAGGACGCAGAGCTTGTAATGGCTGTAACTTGTACGGCTTCATAATCAACCGACGTCTCAAAACACGCCAAATTGTTGTTGTAGGTAGTTGTAACTCCCGACTGGCACGATGAGTTGATTTGAAGGACTATGTTGGAAAGCAGTTTGAATTCGTGCAACATGTGCCTCAGAAACACGAGGGCGGCCAGGACTCTTTTGTAGCATAACAGATATTCTAATGACATCTTTGAAGTATGAGTTCCATGGCACCGGCCTACCAATACTCTTTTAAAAAGGGTTTCCATAGCAACAGGAATACAGAGATTAAATAGGAGATTGCCTAGGTCAGCGCTAAGGAGAACTTGCAGGAAGAAGTCCGATTATGTATTTAAGAACGATGTATTTAAAGTAATAAAAGAGTGATTTGAATTGTGCAGAACAACGGCTAACAGATTAATTATTTACTACAGCCGCACAAAAGGCATATTACGATATATATAAATAAAGATAAACATATTGAAAACCACTTCGGTGTTAATAATAATAAGAAGATCATAAATGCAACACGGTACCTTTTCTTAATGATAAACATGATCGTTAAGAAATGCTACATGGCGACCGTGACAGGACTCGAACCTGCAATCTACAAACTGTCGATACCATCTACGAATGTTGCACCCATTCGGAGGATGCATTTGGTACCTCAACCTGAAACGTCTTTGCACTGTAGTCACGGAATTCCACTTCGCAAACTCGATAACACAAAATGATTTCTGCTGTGGAGTAGCCATTTTAAACATATGACGGTTACGAATAATAACACAAGACGACTGACATCTAGCGGCTATTAAATAAACTAGACTATGTAATCGTTTCTCCAATAGCCGAGCCGGGGCGCAGCGATCGATAGTTTGGACAAAAGAATACTTTGTAATAAGTATATTCTTTTTGAAACACCCTGTACTTGTCACACCGCAGTACAAGTCGTTTCGACATCATCCATCTGACACCCTCAGTGCGTTCTCCGACGTTCAGTTTAACAATTTTCTTTCGGGAGTTGTATGAAGGCTGTTTTATTTTCATTCTGCCACACCGCAGCGTGTGAAATGGTGCTTTTTGCCACTGCGGTTGGTAATATTTATAACCAGCTTTGTCCGCTCGCAGTGCTTTGAGCGAAGCTGCATGACCGTGTCGAAACGCACACGCATAAAATGTATTTTCCGACGGCGCGCAAAGCCTTTTTACTGCTCGCACTGCTGCCAACTGGCGCGCGCAAAAATTACTGCAGCCGCGGCGCAGGGATTTTAGTAGTTGTTGCGTTGTTTACGGCCACTTAGCCGTCGAGGTCGTAAAGGGATCTCGATCGACTCCGTGTGGTCGATCTCAGGGCGCGTCGACGGCTTGGTCATTAACACTCTGTACGAGCTGGAAATGTTGTCCGAAGCAGCCAACAACGGTCGTAAAGCTAAGTATCTCTGACAAACCAGTCGTCGGTTACAATCAGTATGGCCAACTTTAAAGCCTATATAGCACTGAAGCAACAGGAAACATGTGAAAACGAAATACGTAGACTATTAATATGAGAGAAGTTAAAAAGAAAATCTGAGAGATGTTAACTGAAAGAGGAGTAGTGGAAGAAATGATAGAATTGTTTTAGAGGGAAGTAATAGGAGGCATGTTTTTTAAGTAAGTACCGTTTTGAAATTAAAAAAAGACGTGCAAATATATATCAACAATTTTATTTTTACATGAAAGCCTCTACCTTACTCTACTTTTCTAGATAATTCCCTTCAATATTGAGGCACTTGTCATAACGTAGTACCAGTTTTTGAAAACCCTCCTCATAGAAGTCTGCCGCCTGACTTGTTAACCACTGCATCACAACTGTTTTGACTTCGTTATCGTCTTCAAGACGCTGACCGCCCAGGTGTTTCTTCAAGTGCGGGAACAGATGGTAGTCACTGGGCGCCAGATCAGGGCTGTACGGAGGATGATCTAGAGTTTCCCATCGAAAAGATGTGATGAGATCTTTGGTCTGATTAGCCACATGTGGACGGGCATTGTCATTCTGCAAAACGATGCCCTTGCTCAACTTGCCACTTCTTTTGTTCTGGATTGAAAGGCGCAGATTGTTCAATGTCTCACAATAAGCTGCTGCATTGATTGTCTCATTACGAGGCAGAAATTCCACAAGCAGTACTCCTTTTCTGTCCCAAAAACTGTGCATATGATTTTTCGGGCAGAAATCGTTTGCTTGAACTTCACTTTTTTGGGTGAATCGGAATGCAGCCATTCCATGGACTGTTGCTTTGATTCAGGTGTGACGTAGGCCACCGATGTCTCATCGCCCGTAACAATTTGGCTTAATAAATTATCACCATCGTTGTGGAAAGTCAATGCACTGCCTAAACGTTTGGTTTTGTGCACATCCGTTAACGTTTTCGGTAGCCAACGTGAGCTCAATTTTCGGTAATTCAAGTGTTCTGTCACAATGCCATACAAAACACTACGAGAAACATTAGGAAAGTCATCACTCATCACACCAGGAGGAAATCGTAAAGCGTCTGTTTTCTCCCACCTTATTGTCCACTTTCTGCACCAAACTTTCATTAACGACCGAAGGACGCCCACTCCGTTGTTCATCATGCACATTTGTGCGGCCATCTTTAAATGCTCTCACCCACTTTCTCACCATTTCATCACTCATAATGTTTTTTTCCGTAAACTGCACAGATCTCACGATGAATATCGATCGGTTTTAGGCCTTTAGCACATAGAAATCTTATAACAGCCCGTACTTCACAGTCGGCGGGACTCACGATTATCGGAGGCATCTTAAACACTCAGTGAACAACGTAAACAAGGAAGAATTAGACTGTAATGGCGTCAGTGCGTAGGTACCCAGTGCGCATGCGCGGAACGCCGACCGTAGCGCTGCAGCCACGGTGTGACAAAACGGTACTTACTTAAAAAAATACGCCTCGTATAACCAGTGGAGGCTAAAGCGACGATGCTGGACGAAAGCAGAATAGCGGTAGAGAGAGAGAGAGAGAGAGAGAGAGAGAGTTAGGATAGAGAAAGAACTTCGCAAATGTGTTTGTAGAGAGCACAGTAGAAGTCTGCAGTAACAGCAACAGGCACAACTGAAGCATGTTGGCTGTAGACGCTAGCTGAAAATTAAATGTACAGATAAACTATAAAATGGACGCGTTCTGTAAATGTTAGGTGATTATAAAAGGGTAAAAAAAAAACAGGATACTGGGTGCCTTTTTATGACATCAGCTATTGGAGTTGAAATTAAGATTTGTACAGAAGAGCATTATATGAAGCAGATAATTGAGGACGTATATTGTAACGGCAAGGATTGCATCGAAACAATCAATACTTTTTCTTTATTGCTTATGGCCTTATGCGTGGTCGACATTGAGATCATTAGAGTCCGGAATGGATTGAGGACAAGGAACGAGTGAGAATGCTGCCATTCCCTTTTGAAGGAAGCATCCCGTCATTCACCTGGGGAAACCACGGAGAAACCTAGTCTGGGTGCCCGGACGGGGATTCGAACCGACGTCCTCCAGGATGCGAGTCCAGAGCATTAACCACTCACCCACCACGATCGGTGACTGTCAATAGCATCACACTGGAAGTTATGTAAGTGGGCGGTTACGGAAAACGATAGAGTTAAGAGAGAGGCAGGAAAGGGAAAAGAGGGCCATAACTAGTGTTGCAAACTGAAAAAATTTTTTTTCAGATTTGTGAAAAAAAACCTAGCACCCTTGTTTATTTTCTAAATTTTTTTTTTTCAGAAAACAATATATTTGATAAATTATAGTTTTATTTATGGAACTTACATTTTACATGTGTGTTTTAAACCTTACTAAATCATATAATATCTTACATAATGATTCATAAATGTATCTATATAGGTAACATAAATTTTTATCCATCCTCTATGTCGGTACCACATTCACTCGTATCAGTACTACCAACACTAGTTCGGTCGGAGTCGGAATTTTCTGTTTCTTCTTCTGTCCCCTCTAGATCCATAACTTCAGAAATAGTTACATTTTCTTTTACTGGTTGTATTGTACACAAAAGCTTTTGAGATTGCAATTTTAAATTGCGCGCAAAGTACACACTGTGAATGAAGACTGCGCCGATAGTTCTGTATTACGTTCTTTTAAGTTTGAATTTAAATCTATTATCATACAAAATAGGAGCTTTATTTGTTTTCAATCGTTGGTTTACGCCAACGGCTGCAAGGAAATTATTCATAATTACTGACAATGACTCAGTATCACTATACGCTGCGAGTTTAACAAGTATACGAATATAAGGAAAGCACAACAAGTAATAAAAAGAGGTAAAAAACCATAGTTAAATTTCCTAATTTTTTGAAAACATTCGTAGGTTTACAGATAAATTTGTAGGGCCTGGCAGCACTAGTTCAAATAGCGAGTATCAATCCAAACAATGGGGAACGGGGATTCCTTCTCACGCAACCTAGCCTTTTCGGGAAGTCCCCATTCGTAAAAGAAAACTTCAGTCAATGTTACCAATATTTTTGTAATTTTTTTTTCTACTGAACCAGAAACATACAGTACATTTAAAAGTAAGATAAGTACTTAGTATAAACTCTAAAACAGTCATATTAAACGATAAATGCCTTAAAAATTTGAAATTTAGTAGTTATGAAAAAAAAAACATTTCCCAGAAAAAAAATGGTTTTTTTTTCAGTTTGTTTTCCATGTTTTTTTTCACGTTAGAAAAAAAATACTTTTGTTTTTTTCACAACACTAGCCATAACCCTTCGATTTCATCCATAAGGGAGTGGGAATTTTTTTTTCTAATTAAGGTATTGCGGGATTAGAATGACTTACTGCAGAAAGTGGTGAATAAGTTTTCAAAAAGATAAGTGAATTTCAAATAAAAATTCGTAAAGGGCAAAGTAGAAGTGTGGAGGAATACCCTCAAAGAATATAATTTAAAGAAAATAAATAGGAAGAAATTGGTAAATAAGTGAGTAGGATAATTGGCTCTGGAAGAAGAACTCCATCGCAATTAAAATTTAATTAAGTTAAACCTCACAAACAGTGGTAAACATTCGGTTGACGTTAATCTTATGTAAGGTAGTTGTTGAAATTTGTGACGATTAGACTAAAAGTGTTGCTAAAAATCTGTTGGCGTAAATGTTTCAAGCTCCTCCACTAGTTTTGAGTGGCTAGGATTTATTAAATGTCAAAATCCCCGAATATAGTAACGTAGTCGGCTCTACTGCCATTCAATGGTTTCCCAAAATCACTGCAGGGAATTCCTTCCAAACGCCTTGGTCGAATTCCTTCCTGTTCCTTGTCCCAGTCCTTTATCACCTCTAAGAACCTCAACGGGGACGAGGTGTAAAGCAATGAAAAAGAAACACCACTCAGTAAAGACATATTTGTTTTTTGTGTCAAGCTTAGTCGCAAGTCGTAGAAAACACTGGTTACTCAGCAGACGTACTTTCACTGTACATCACATCATGCAGGCTGATTGCTATACTGATCAGACAATACATATTTTTCTAGTGCTTCTGCAACTAGCTACAAGTTTTTATTTTCTTTTCAATGTGTGTAAACTGGCACCACTTTAAGAATCTAGATTTATAAATGAATCAACAATTAGTTTAATTACAGGATATCTAATTGGGTTGGTAATCATGGGATGAAGATAAATGCAAAGAAGAGTCAGCTTATTAGATACACAAATAAAAAACAAAATGTTAATTATGAATATAAGGTGGGGAAAGAATTGCTTCCTGAAGATTGAAATGTAAATATCTTGCAATTACTTTTGATAACAAACTTAACTGGGCAGGACACATAGGACAGGTGGTAGGAAAAGGTTTCAAAGTTCTGCACTTGTTGGAGAGAGTGATGAGGGGATGCACGAGAGAAGTAAAGGAATTGGGATACAAAACTTTGGTCAGCCCATTGCTCGAATATGGTAGTGTAGTATGGGATCCTCATTTTACGTATCAAATACAGGAGTTGGAGAGGGTGCAAAAAAGGGCTGCTAGATTTGTTTCTGGAAATTATCGCAGAATGCAATCAGTGACGGATATGATAAAGGAGCTGGAATGGGATTCATTGCAAGACAGGAGGAGGATGAGGAGGGTCATGGGAGTGTACAGGGCATATACTGGCGATGAGGCATGGAAAGATATTGCAGTAGGTATGAAAAGTAGTGCATGGAAGGGAAAAGATGACCATGACCGCAAGCTGGCACTCGATTTCAGGCACAAGGGTTTGGGAAGATACTCTTTTTTAGGTAAGGATGTCAGGGATTAGAATGAGTTACCAAGAGAAATGATGAATAATTTACCGAAAACTTTGAAAGAATTTAAAGATAAAATTTGTAGAGGGCAAATATAGGTAGGTGCAGGATAGGGGGAAGATGGGTGTGTAGGGAAATTGCCACCGGAGCCTGTGCTCCATTGCAATTAATTAAATTAAATCTAAGGACAATCTCCTGCCGCCATTTTCCATTTTGCGGTGAATGGCATGCAGGTAGGAAACCACTGTTTTTACACTCGATGAATTGTCAGGTGCCTTTTCAAGTGCATAGATCATCGTCGTGTCTTGATTCAGGGTCCTGTTCGGTCCCCGTCGGAAAGAAATCTGTTCCATAGTGTAATTCTCGTTTTATCGCGAATACAGCTTGGAAATTAACTATGGATAAGTCCGTTTTTCAAGAAATAAAGAATTTATGCATAATGTATCGTTAGGATAAAGTGCACCGATCCCAAATGAACTACGATACTTTTACTTAAAAGTGCGATTGGCAACCCCTGTATCTGCTCCTACCAAAGCAACTCCTGTGTACGGCGTGTTGCGTCTCGCGCCCGCAGGCGCTGCGGTGAGGGACAAGATGTTCAAAATTTAAAAAAAAAAGTCAGGTCTAAAGTATCGAGATAGAAGAATACTGTATAAACTATATAAGAATCAGGTGGCTATAATAAAAGTAGAGAGTCACGAGAGACATGCATCAGTTAAAAATGTTGTGAGACAAGGTTGTAGTCTATCCCCGTTAATATTCAACTTGTATGTAGAAGAAGCAATGAAGAAAGTCAAAGAAAAATTTCCATGTGGCATAAGTTTTCAGGGAGAAAAAATCAGTATGCTACGATTTGCTGATGACATTGTCTTGTTAGCACAGAGGGCTGAGGATATTGAGAAGTTACTGAACGGTATGAACAAAATACTGAAGGACGATTTTGGACTGAATATAAATCAAAGCAAGACAAAAGTGATGAAATGTAGCAGAAATGATACCAATAGTAGCAGATTAAATATAAAAATAGGATCGGATGCAATAGGAGAAGTGAGTGAGTTCTGTTACTTGGGAAGTAAAATTACAACCGATGGCCGAAGCAGGAATGATGTTAAAAGCAGAATAGCACTAGCAAAAAGAGCCTTCATGAAAAAGAGAAACCTTTTAGTTTCAAATATTGATCTAGGAATTAGAAAGAACTTTTTAAAACTCTTTGTGTGGAGCACAGCACTTTATGATAGCGAAACATGGACTTTAGGAATACCGGAAAGAAAGAAAATTGAAGCATTTGAAATGTGGTGCTACAGAAGAATGCTGAAAATTAGGTGGACAGACAAAGAAAGAAATGAACGAGTTTTGGAAATGATGGGTGAGAAAAGAAGTTTATGGAAGAAGCTTACAGGAAGACAGGCTGGTAGGTCATATTTTGAGACATACAGGATTGGTTAATTTGTTAGTGGAGGGAACAGTTGAAGGTATGAACTGTAGAGGAAGACAAAGATTAGAATATATGAAGCAGGTAATTGAGGACGTGGGCTGTAAGGGGTATGTAGACACGAAGAGGTTATCACAGGATAGGAAGGGATGGAGGATTGCATCAAACCAGTCGAAAGACTGACGACAGCAAAAAACAAATAACTTCCTTGTGAAACTACCGCTCAGGCCGGTGGAATTCTGAATCACGCCAACCGACCTGTGATCCACCGCGAACCCCGATGCCCGCGGCCGACGCTAAGAGAAATAAAAATTCGCTCAACCAGGTACCATGGATTAATAATTTTATATTAACCGTTAGCGGTAACCGTTACTGACAAGCTATTGTATAGAAAGGTTTGTTTATAAGAAGTCAGTTCAGTTATTGGGGTTGGAATTTTCTACCTTGTAGAAACCAATTACACATAAAAATTATTTTCCGTCATTGATACGTAGAATTTCGTTTCCTTGTAGCGCGATCGAATGAAGGCTAATCATCCTCGGTGATACCAAGATTTACGCTACAAATTTCCTGTGAAATTCTTTCTAGTCGTTCTGGAATGGACATTACATTCAGATCCAGAAATACTACTAAACACGTTGCTGCAAAAACACATCGCTGCTACACATTGATGTCGTTATTCGCCACAAAGCAACTGCAAAATAAGTCGATAATATTTAGAATTTCGCTTTTCTGTATTTAGGAATTTGCAAGACGGTCACTACATTTCTATTTCCCTTTGTGATATTCAGGGCCGGCGCTTGGATTCTCGGGCCCTGGGTACGCGTTCTTAGCAGTGACGTAACCAGTTGGGGCCCGTCGCAAATTCATCACCAAATTCAGGCTACATGGATGACTTTTTTTTTAGCTGTACCACTGCCCAGACGATAATGAGCGGATTCTTGGGCGGGGGTCCCTCAGGACGGTCATCGGGCCCCCCTTCTGCTGGCGGGCCCGGGGTACATTTGGCCCGCTTACCCCTCCCTAACGCCGGCCCTGGTTATATTACTTAAATTACTTATTTTTATGAGTGATCATTTTTATTTTTGGGATATTCCTTGCCTTGATGGGAGGATCGAGAAGTCCAGCGTAAAGTTGTAAACAGTTAGAACGTAGGTGCGCAGCCTTCCGCGGTCGTTGTCCGAGTTGAGCTGAGACAATTTATCGAAACCTAACGTTTCGGCCATCATTTTGTGGCCATCTTCAGAGGCCTTAGAAGAAGGCCACAAAATGATGGCCGACACGTTAGGTTTCGATAAATTGACGGGGTTCAACTCGGGCAACCAAGATAACAGTTTATTGTGCAGTCACCAGTTATAATGAACAGTTATTGTTATTGCTAGAATCATCAATTTATATATCAGCTCGATCCAGTAAGTAGTCAGGTTTTATTCTACATTAAGCTGCAGGTACAATGTATAATAACCGGTTATAAATAACTGATCTTTTTCTTTTAAGTGACCTGGCCTGTGTGAGACGGGAATCACCGTTTGGGGTACCCTCGAGTCCTGAAATAACCGCTGACGCGTGGTGGTCGTTCCGGAATGCCGGTCAGGGCAGGGCGTGATATCGTTCATGAATATGTGATGAGCGAGAGACAATAGGGCACGTGGCATCTCGCTCGTATCTCCTGACTCATTAGCGATCGGCAAGCAACAGCTCATCCACTGCATTCCTCTGCTTGTCGGTCCCTTGCTTACTTCAGCTGTCCCTGCCTTTAATTATGTTTTGGCCATTATCAGAGAAATCCGTGCGTTGCACACAGGGGTATTTGACACAAAAAGCCGATCAAAGGTAAAAAAAAAAAAAAAAATTATTCTAATTCAAAGAACTTGTATCTACCTGACTCGAGGAAAATGTCTATAGAATAACAATCAGCTTTGATTTTTAAGATAAACTTCATTCCCCATCCCGTGAACAGTCATCTTCTGAGCACATTCCAAGACCCACGTACTGTTACCAAGCAAATACAAGAAAATTATAAGTTGTACCAATTTAATTTGTGAGTGATGTTAAGTGAGTAGTGGTGTATTTAATCATGGATATTGTTCATCCAGGTACCTAGAATTGAAATAATAGTAACATATATCCAAAGGTATCGCATAACTTTATTTCTGAACATTTTTGTAAAGACTCATTTTGTACTGATTTTTTTATTACGAAAAGTATTAAACAGTGGTTTTGTTATGTTTCCGGACCTTTCCCGAGTCTGATTTCTTGTATGGTATTAGTTTAGTGTACTATTAGGTGACAAACGTCTATTTATCCGAAAAAATTCTAGATTATATGCAATGAAACAAACTTACTTTTTTTCCGTCACATTAATTCATGTAAGATTTTCTTTGTTGTGGGCTCTTCTGGTATCATGCTCATGACCCGAAAAGTTATTTATGATATGACTAAACACGAGGAAGGAAATGATTTCGTGCAAGAGTTGGAATTAGTCGAGGAAAATATTTTAAATCAACCGACATTCACGGCCAAACAAACGCAACAGTTCGAACAAATGTTTTCAAGGCTTAAATTGGAAATTAAAAGAAAATGGCAGGCTGCTAAGAGAACTGAGAGTGTATTTTTAAAATAATGCCATGATTGGTTCAAAAAATGTATCGAAATCCCTATAAAATCCAATCCGACCAATGTGGGTCGGCCTAGAAAATCTTTCGATGATTTGACCGATTTTGGCCAATGATGTCCACAGAGATAATAGGTATTAACAAAACATTGATTGACAGGTTTTATACTATTATGTGAATAATATATAGTGGGCACAAGATAGACATAAAAAAAAAATTATTTCCCACCGCCACGAAAAATTTAAGATTTACTGTACATTGAACTGTACTCGCGGCATCCAATGTCACTTATACAAGAAATATTGATTGAGGGCCCACTTATAATAGAGTATGCACTTTTGCCTATAGGCAATCTGTCAGAAGCAGCAGCAGAAGCTAGAAACAAATATTTTCGACGATTTAGGGAGAGACACTCCAGAAAACTTAGTTGGGTTTAGTGCAATACAGATGTCATTAATAGGCTTTCATTAACTTAGGATCCGTATTTGAGCTTCATCGGGCACAAAACTCCCAAAACATCTAAATCATTCAATCCAGAAACTATTAAAATATTGCTTTAATGGGGCCCGAGTACTCAAGAAGAGAACGAGCCATAAGGTGAAGGTTCCGACGACGAAGGATGTGACGGTTCGTCAGAATGATATTTTAGTGTACATGTATGATTATTGTTTAGGTATTTTGTAAATATTCGCTTAATATGTTATAAAGTGTATGAACACAGTACGTGTTCTTTATTATTATTCCTGCTTCACAGTTATAAGTTCTAATACACAAAAGAAGCGAAACAAAAATCAAAATTACGTAGAAATAATTTTGATCGACTTTTGTGTCAAAACCCCTGTGTGCGTTGGAGCGACTGAGCGTGGTGCGTGAGTGGTTAACGCTCTGGGGTCGCATTCGGGAGGACGTAGGTTCGAAACCCCATCATCCCATCTACATTTTTCATTTTTTTTCAAAATCACTACAAGCGGACGCCGGGACGGTCTCCTAATAGGTTCATGGCTGAATTCCTTGCCGTTCCTTGTCCCCTCTCCGGACTGTAATGACCTCGATGTTGACGGGCCCTGAAGCACGAAGCGAAGATGTTTTGTCATGTGAGGCAGTTAAGTTCTGTTTTAATAGCCTAAACAAATAAGCAAAGTGAAAAGCAGTAAAATCCGAGGGAACAAAGAATATTATATCTGAGTTAGTGCCGACTTCTTCTGCAGGATGTCATTGAGTCCAGTTTTATGGGACTCCTTGTTATCTGACGTTCGCTTTTAACTCTCCCGATATGAGGTTCTTATCGTCTGTGTGAAAGCAGAAATATGTCTGTAGGAGGTGGCCGTGATACGGGGACGCTGGCCCCGCTTCCCCACGGCGCTATGCAGGGGCCGCTGTTATCTGCGGATTGATTCGTCACTCTTCTCGTTCCTTATACGGCCGCGGCGGCGCTGTGAATCAGCACGTCTGAAATGGATACGGTCGTAAAGTCCGTCTGTTTGCTGTACCAAGCCTACGCACGCTCGCAGCCAACTGTGCCAAGTTAAAGTCATTCTGCGTGAACTGCGCGCTCGACATTATCCTAGTGCGTAAGAAACAGGTAGAGTTTTCACTGGCTTTAAAGAGAGATTGTCATTTAACTTTACACAGCCTATCAACTGTGTGTTGGGGTATGAAATGTGAGACATCCAGTGGCGTAGCTAGGTCAACAAGGGCCCCGGTGCAAAAAAATTATTTTGGGCCCTCAGGCTATACCTTTTTGCTTCGTGTTGCTGGTAGGGGCCCCCTGAACTGAGGGTGGGGTCCTTGAGTTGTACTTAGGGGCCCCCTCAGCAGTGGTTGGGGCCCCCCTGAGCAATGAGAGGACTCTTAGTGAGGGGCTTCCTGTGTCTTAGGGCCCCCTTAGACGACTGTAGAGCTAAAAAAAAAAGGGTTGCCAGTTTGCCATGAAGGCTCGAGGGCCTCTGAACTGCGCTTGGGGCCCCCAGAGGTATGCTTGGGGGCCCCTCCCCTGAGCGTAATGATCCCAGTGCACTGCACCGCCTCGCCCCATAGTAGCTACGCCCCTGGAGACATCGTTTATACTCAATTAGCATTACATTTTATTCTTGTGAGTAACTTCAATAGTGGAAGAAGTTGCAGAAATTTTTTAAGGCTCTCGTAGGCTAAAACTGATTTTTCTAAATTGTTTGTAGAGTCGCTGTCTAGCTATTCCCGACTTTTAAACCGGTCGCCTTTATCTCAGTTTCAGGAACAGACGAGTAAGGTGGGTGTGATACAGTAAATGGCGTTCATTCTTTCTATTGTGAGCCAGTGCATTCTAGCGGAACAGGTTTGGCGTACCTTATTCCAGGGACTCCGATCGAAATCGAAGAATCTTTTGCGAAGACGCGTTTATCATTATGCATTGCGGTTTCGTGTTGTGGTGTGAACCTCCCTGTCTCCTTGTAGGTTCTGCTTGCGTTGCTAGCTGTGGCTCGTTGTTCTGCTAGCCGTTACAATGCCCGCGTCGGATCAGCCGCTCTGCTCTCGGTCCAGCAGTGCTCCACACTATTCTCCCTGGTCGCTGTCCATTGTGTGCGGAATAAAACGAGAACTGCCGTTCCTAATGTCCAAATCACGTGGAAAATGAAAGTATTAAGTCCTGAACGAGTCTGGCGAACCAGTGACCGCAATGTCCGTTTTAAGACCATCCTAACATTGTTGTAAAGCATTTTACAAATGGTAACCCACGGTGGAAATTTTTTTTCCATCTTTAATTCTCTATATAAAATATACCGTAACGTTTCTTCTGCTATGTCTATAGCTTAACATAATTAATACAACCTTAATCACCAAAGTTCCGATACCTTATTGGTTGCCTTCCCGATGTTTTTTTTTATTTCCTTCACGCGAGACATGTTGAAGAGATGTGCAGCCCCTTTTTCATTTAGCGTGATTTTCGACTCTGTTGAAAATGAAGCAGCGGACTACGTATAAACCATTAGTAACTTTGGTTCCCAACATGCATCACTTTTTGACGGCACGATACTCCACTTCGTCCAGCTCTGAGCAGGCCGAGAACTTTCCACCTTACCCTGGAATCTTCTGTTCTGAGGCTGCAAGGTTTTTTTTTTTTTTAACTGCTTTACATCTCAGCTAGGTCTATAGAGACGGGAGAGAATGGGGGCAAGGAATGGGAAGGAATTCGGCCATGACCTTTTTAAGGAAGCATTCCGGCATTTGCCTGGAGTGATTTGGGAAACCATGGAAAACCCAAAACTGGATGCCCGGACGGGGATTCGAACCGCCGTCCTCCCGAATGCGAGGCCGAATGCAGTAAGGACAGTCGCGATAGCACCCAGTTTCTTCGGTATTTGACTTTAGTATACGTGTGTGCGTGTAGATGCTTCAGTATTTGACTTTAGTATACGTGTGTGCGTGTAGATGCTTCAGTATTTGACTTTAGTATACGTGTGTACGTGTAGATGCTCCAGTATTTGACTTTAGTATACGTGTGTGCGTGTAGATGCTTCAGTATTTGACTTTAGTATACGTGTGTGCGTGTAGATGCTTCGCTATGTGACTTTAGTATACGTGTGTGCGTGTAGATGTCAGAAGTGACATGTAACGCCTGTCTCGAGTGCTGAAGCCTGGCGCTGGCCTACTCTTCAGAAAGACACCGCGTGGCTTAACGTCCCTGTCAGAATCGCGGTGGCTATTACCGTAAGCGGGCATCGAACCAATCGACCTCCAGGCATTGCGCGGGGCCACGAGGAAAGTCTAACGCCGTTCCCTCACAGTCTCCTTGGTTTTGTTGTCCACTGCTTTTCAGTTTGCATTGAGGGTGTTCCTATCATTCTCACACTTTCAAATTTCGGGTCATTTCCAAACCCAAGGACAGCAAGGTACCCTGCTTTACTGTAACTGCGCATACTGGTTGGTATGCGAAGAGGAGCGTACCATATAGCTTGAGGCCCTCGCGACGCAGCAAGTAGTCACAGCACTGTGGTTCCCACCTCAAGACAAGCTCAACCGCAATAACCCCTTATAGCTCAAATGAAGCAGTCTTTGGGTATTTGTTAAATTTTAATCCAATAACAAACGTCGGAGGAAAACAACAAATATCCAAAAATGTTAAAAAGAGATTTTGTTGTTTTCGCAACCGTTATACTAATATAAATATTTTACGGGATTAACGCTGCGCTGAAATACCCCTCCTCCTTCTACTTCCCGACGTTTCGAACAAGGCTTATGTCTTCTTCAGAGGCCATCTACCGAATCTGCTACAGACTGGGATCTGCTGGAGACTGGCGTGGCAATAGTGTAGGACAATCGACGGTACAAATACGCAAACAACCAGCCAAGCCAGTCTCCAGCAAATCCCAATCTGTAGCAGTTTCGGTAGACGGCCCCTGAAGAAGACCTAAGCCTTGGTCGAAACGTCGCGAAGAAGAAGATGGAGGAGTATTTCAACGCAGCGTTAATCCCGTAGGAAATTTATATTAGTCCATTAATGTTATTGTAACAATTCTAATTATAAAGTAAATCCCAAATGTTTATTTGAGTTTAATGTGACTGATGTGCTAGTTTCTATGTGCACAAATCTGAGAAATTAGGTTGCTGAAGTGCAGCCTTAGATCATCTTGATGTTGGAGTGGGTGGTGATGTTTGGTTTTCACATTTTTCATGCTCTAAAATGCACTTTCGCAAACGTGCGTTCTGCAAAATGGTAGTAAAAATGTTATTGCTGCTTTGGAAACGTGATAAACGCCCCTTCTTCTTCTTCTGGTCCCTGTCTGTTCCGGATGTCGGCAACCATCTTGGCTGTCTCGTCTCTGCTTCTTTTTTTTATCTCCTTAACGTCTCTCTAACAGCGAGGTCTTTAGAGACGGGAAAGGATGGGGGGCAAGGAATGGGAAGGAATTCGGCCATGGCCTTTTGAAGGAAGCATCCCGGCATTTGCCTGGAGTGATTTGGGAAACCATGGAAAACCCAAATCTGGATGCCCGGACGGGGATTCGAACCGCCGTCCTCCAGAATGCGAGGCGAGAACGCAAACCGTTACACCGCCAACCTCGGTAACAAAGAAGATCTTCTTCTGCCAGCACTTCCCTTTCCTGGTATTTTCCCTGGAGAACAGACTGCAGAAGTTCATAACGGCTATTTTAGATTTCCAGAAGGCATTTGACTCTGTGCCACACAACCGCCTTTTAGCGAAGCTACGAGCGTACGGTATATCGGATCAGCATTGTGAATGGATAAAGGATTTTCTAACTGGTCTGTCGCAGTATGTCGTCATTGAAGGAGAAAGTTCTTCTAATCTAGAAGTTACATCGGGGGTACCTCAAGGAAGTGTAATAGGACCACTTCTTTTCTTAATTTTTATAAACGATCTCGGAGACAAAGTGAAAAGCCTTATTAGATTGTTTGCTGATGATGCGGTTATTTATAGGGAAGTAAGGAATTTGGCCGATTGCTTAGAAAATCAGCGCGATCTGGATATTATTTTGGCTTGGTGCACTGAGTGGCAACTTACGGTAAATTGTAAAAAGTGCAAGACAATGAGCATAACTAACAAAAAGAATCCAATTGTTCAGAAATACGAGGTAAACAGTTCAGTTATTGATATAGTCGATTCTATGAAATATTTGGGAGTAACAGTACAAAGGAACATGAAATAGGACATACACATTAATTCGTTAGTAGGTAGAGCAAATTCTAGGCTGCGATTCATAGGTTGAATATTGAAAAATTGTAATGAACAAACAAAGGAGATAGCGTACAAATCTCTTGTGCGTCAACATTTGGATTATTGTTGTGCCATTTGGGACCCGTTTCGTAAGGGGTTGATCGAAAGTATAGAGAAAGTACAGAGAAGAGCCGCTCGATTCGTGACCGCTTGCTACAGTCCTTATGAAAGCGTCACAGAACTGATTAGTAGACTAGGTTGGGAGTCTCTGGTAGATAGACGACACACGTTTCGTTTAAACTTATTGGTAAACATGCGTACTCCCACTTTCACTCACGAGTGTAGTGAAATACTTCTTCCACCAACCTATTTGAGTCTGAAGGACAGGAAAGATAAAATTAGAGAAATAAGGTGCCGGACTGATTCTTATATGAATTCTTTTTTCCCTCGTACCATTAGGGATTTGAATGCACAGCAAAGAGATTAGCTTTGGTGCTGAGCACCCTCTGCCACCCACAATATTGTGAATTGCAGTGTATATATGTAGATGTAGATGTAGACGTTCGTCATGATGCGGCCAAGGTACTGTAGCTTCCGTGTTTTTACACTGGTCAATAATTCCATATCGTTCTTCATTTTGAGGAGCACTTCATCATTTGTGGTGTGGTCTGTCCATGGTATTCTCAACATTCTTCCACACAGCCACATTTCAAAAGAACGACCAAATAATTTACCGGTGATTGCTCTGTTGAGTCGACTTTTGCATGGAATGTCTATTAGTTGCTGTTGGTCAGGGATGGCTAGACGTTTCTGGATGGAATGGTTAGTGGAGGGATTGTTTATTCAGTTCCAAGGCAGCAATATGTTGCAAGTTTCATTTAATAGCTGACTTTATATTTTCTTTCAAAGTCATTTTCAAAAATAGCTTGGCGACAGTAGTGTTTGCGCAATTGTTTTTTCAGTCATCATATTGGTACGTCTAATACAGGATGATGCTGAAAACGTTAGGGATCTTCTACATCTACATTCATACTCTGCAAATCACAAACATTGTGGGTGGCAGAGGGTGCTAAGCACCAATCCTAAACCCGCCCATTCCAATCCCGAATAGTGCGAGGAATGAAGGAATACATATAAGTATCAGTACGGCATCTTATTTCTCTAATCTTATCCCTCCGGTCATTGCGACCTAAATAGGTTGGCGGAAGAAGTATTTCATTGCACTCGAAATTTGAATTTTTTCGCATATTCTCCAATAAATTCGAACGCAAGCTACGTCGTCTGTCTTCCAAACTATCCCAGCCCAATCTATGTATCAATTCTGTGACGCTTTCATAAGGGCTGTAACAACAAGTCACAAATCTAGCGGCTCTCCTCTGCACCCTCTCCACTGAGTCAATCAGAACCTTGCGATACGGATCCCAAACCCCACAACAGTAATCCAGATGCGGACGCACTAGTGTTTTATACGCTATCTCCTTTGTTTGAGCATTACAATTCCTCAAAATGTGGCCTATGAATCGTAATTTAGAATTAGCTTTGCCTACGACGGAAGTTATGTGCATGTCCCATTTCATGTTGCTTTGTACTATCACCCTCAGATACTTCACGGAATCAACCGTGTCAACAGCTGAATTGTTTATTTTGTACTCGTGAACAAACTGATTCTTCTTGTTACTTATCCGCATTGCCTTGCAATTAAGTGTAAGCTGCCATTTACGGCACCAATCGAAAATAGCATCCAAATCACGCTGAATTTCTAAGCAGTCGTCGGAGCACCTAATTTCCCTATAGATAACCGCATCGTCGGCAAACAATCGCAACCAGCATTTGACCGTGTCACCTAGATCGTTTATAAATATTAAGAAAAGAAGTGGACCTATTACACTTCCTTGAGGAACGCCCGAAGTAACATTTATCTTAGAAGAAGCTTCCCCGTCAACAACGACACACTGTGATCGACCAGTTACAAAATCACGTATCCACTAGCAAATCTATGCCGAAATACCGTAAGCTCGAATCTTCGCTAAAAGTCGGTTGTGTGGCACAGAATCGAAAGGTTACTGAAAATCCAAAAATACTGCATCAACTTGCGAACCTGCATCGATAACTTTGATTATGTCGTGGGAAAATAGGGCCAATTGTGTTTCACACGATCTCTTCTTCCGAAATCCGTGTTGACATGGTGTAAGTAACTCGTTCTCATCTAGAAACTTCATTATGTTCGAGCATATGACATACTCCAGAATTCTGCTGCAGACCGATGTTAGGGATCTTAAGAGCTATCACGGAGCTGGAAGCTACGTAACGTCGTGAGTTGTGCGTTAGCCCCCTCGTTGCCGGTGGCGCTACCGCTATCGAAGCCAGATTTACAGCGTGTAATGACTGCTCTGTATTTACATAAAAATTAAGCCCCGCTGCTGGAGTCTTCCTTTTTCGTCGTCCGCTGCGCCGTATATTAACAAATAACAGACCCGGCGATGCCCAACAGATTGGTTAAACGCCGTTCCAGGAACGCGCGGTGCCCAAGACATCAAACACAACTAACTCCACCTGGCGGACAGGTTTAACGACCTGTCGATGAACTGAACCTTCCCATCTCAGGTCAGTATGAGGGACGTCCAGGAAAACACTCGCTGTGACCATTGGCTTCGCATTATAGCGATGCTGGATTTTTCCAGAGTCCTTGTCCAAATGTACAAGTTTTACGCAGAATCTGCCAAAGATACGATGGTTCTGTGAAACATATTCGACCCGCGCGTGTTTAACAGCCGTGGGGATCTTTCACACACGAATACGCCAGCAACTACGATCCACGGCCCTTAACACATACTGCGGACCATACCTTACCTGGGGGTCTGCTTGTAATAGCAGTATGTGAACACACAAACTATGTACCACATAACCGCCTTTTGGCGAAGATTCGAGCGTACGGTATATCTGATCAGATTTGCGAATGGATACGCGATTTTCTAACTGGTCGGTCGCAGTATGACGTTGTTGACGGTGAAGCCTCTTCAAAGCTAGATGTTACTTCGGGCGTTCCTCAAGGAATTGTAATAGGACCACATCTTTTCTTAATTTTTATAAACGATCTCGGTGAGAACGTTAATTGCAGGATGAGATTTTTTGCTGATGATGCACTTATTTATAGGGAAGTGGGATGCTCTGACGATTGCTTAGAAATTCAGCGCGATATGGATGTTATTACACTTAACTGTAAAAAGTGCAAGGCAATGCAAATAAGTAATAAAAAGACCCCGCTTGCTCAGGAGTACAAAGTTAACAATTCAGTTGTTGACACTGTGGATTCCCTGAAGTATCTAGGCGTAACAGTACAAAGCAACATGAAATGGGACTTGCACATAACTTCAGTCGTAGGCAAAGCTAATTCAAAACTACGTTTTATAGGTCGTATTTTGAGAAGCTGCAATGCTCATACAAAGGAAATAGCGTACAAAACACTAGTGCGTCCGCATTTGGAATACTGTTGTGGAATTTGGGATCCGTATCGCAAGGGATTGATTGACACATTAGAGAAAGTACAGAGGAGAGCCGCTCGATTCGTGACTGCTAGTTACAGTCCTTACGTAAGTGTCACAGAGCTGATACGTGGGTTAGGCTGGGATTGTTTGGCGGACAGACGACGTCGTTTTCGTTTGAATTTGCTGGAGAATATGCGAAAATTTTTAAGTTACGAGTGCAACGAAATACTTCTTCCGCCAACCTATTTAGGTCCCAATGACAGGAGGGATAAGATTCGAGAGATAAGATGCCGTACTGATACATTTATGTATTCTTTCTTTCCTCGTTCTGTTCGGGATTGGAATACTCTAAAATAGGATTGGTGCTTAGCACCCTCTGCCACCCACAGTAATTGTGCATTGCAGAGTATAGATGTAGATGTATTTATCAGAATGGACACAAAAATTATATTGTGAATTTTTTAAAATAAGAAATAAGTGATTTTTAGATGTATTTCGTTATTTCTTTCTTCTATCTTGTCTCTCAAATACTCTACATAAATAAAACACAAATTAATTAAAAGTTAAATTCAAGAAATTAAAAAAAAAATTCTTCCATTTTAAAAAAAAATTACAAATATACATCTTCGCAATTTTTTTTTTTTTTTTTTTTTTTTTTTTGGTTATGACTCTACGCCTCGTCAACAACGAGGTTATTAGAGGCAGAAAAGGACTGTGGGAAGGAATTCGGACATGAATTTTTTAAGGAACCATCGAGGGGAAGCATGTAAAACCCAAATCTGGATCCCTGGATGGGGATTCGAAGCAGCGTCCTGTCGAATACGAGGCCAGATACACATGGATTACGTGATCCATCTTACAGGGTGTCCAGAAAAGGACTCCCTGATTTCAAAATTAAATATCTCGAAAAAAAGATCGATAGAGGAATGCAGTAAACGGTATGTTTATCGTGACAGCTGTAAGAAGTGTATACAGCAGTGTGAAATAATAGTTACAAAAG
>JARYHS010007075.1:14992382-15023784 GCA_031002005.1 Vandiemenella viatica
AGAAAAAAAACTAAAATATTGGCAACATTGACTGAAATTTTCTTTTATGAACGGGGACTTCCCGAAGAGGTTAGGTTTTGCGAGAAGGGATCCCCGTTCCCCATTCTTTGGATTGATACTCGCTATTTGAACTAGTGCTGCTAGCCCTACGAATTTATCTGTAAACCTATGGATCTTTTCAAAAAATTAGGAATTTAAAATTTATCCACGGTTTTCTGCCTCTTTTTATTACTTATTGTGCTTTCCTTATATTTGTTACTTGTTAAACTCTCAGCGTATAGTGATACTGAGTCATTAAATTGTCAGTAGTTATGAATCGTTTCCTTGCAACTGTTTGCGTAAACCAACGATTGAAAAGAAATAAAGCTCCCATTTTGTATGATAATAGATTTAAATTCAAACTTAAAAGACCGTAATACAGAACTATCGGCGCAGTCTTCATTCACAGTGTGTACTTTGCTCACAATTTAAAATTGCAATCTCAAAAGCTTTTGCATGCAATACAACCAGTAAAAGAAAATGTAACTTCTTCTGATGTTATGGATCAAGAGGAGACAGAAGAAGAAACAGAAAATTCCGACACCGACCGAACTTGTGTTGGTAGTACTGATACTAGTGAATGTGGTACTGACAGAGAATGAATAAAATTATGTTACCTATATAGATACATTTATGAATCATTATGTAAAATATTATATGATTCAGTAAGAATTAAAACACAGTTGTAAAATGTAAGTTCCGTAAATGAAACTACAATTTATCAAATATATTGTTTTCTGAAAAAAAAAAAACAAATTTAGAAAAAAAAAAGGGTGCTAAGTTTTTTCATGTTTTTTTTCACAAAGCTGAAAAAAAATATTTTTTTTTTTCAATTTGCAACACTACCAGTTAACTTTGGTAAACTAGTAAAATAAATCTTTACAAAAGATCCGTTAAAGATCCGCTAAAATTGACGGATACGGATACAGATCTTTTTCCCCCTGGGATATCCGCGGATACGGATACGGATATCCGGCACATCACTAATTGTAACTATCACTCACCCAAAAGGAACAATGGCAGGATCGCAAAACTTGAATTTTGTGTTGCAGTGCGTACTAAATGTGAAATGAGCCTTCACATTCGGAGGAACAAAGACAGATTTTTTTTTATTTATTTATATTTATTTTTTTTTTTTTTTATTTTTTATATATATATATATATATTTTTATGGCTGGAGGGAAGTCGTATCGTTGTTGAAAATAGTCAAATTTGGTATAACATTTCGAAAGAACAATGGCCTTAAGTGTGAGTTGAGTTCTAAACTGCTTGCGTTACACATTATCTCCGCGGGAAAAACGACGCAAATGCAGTTTGTGTCTAGAATTATTTATTATACCATTATATAAGAGATTTATGTGCAGTTTACGTCGCTATTGCCAACAATTCTCTGTAATTTGTAGTGTAACTGTGCTTTTGGTCGTTGCTCTCTTAAATATAATTGTTTTTTCAGTGATTATGGAACAATTTCACGATGAGTAAACATAGACACAAGATTGTACAACTTGCTCTATCTCCTCGTGTACATTAATTTTTCTTTTTATTAATCAATTATAAAGAGTTCGTGATACTAAATATTTCCTTATTAATACAATGGGAATAAGAGGAAGGAGAAAGGGTATAGATAAAAGTGCTTGGAACTGCAATCATCCCCGAAGAGATAGTAATAGAAAGACGGATGAAGTAGTTTTCGATACTGTTGGTAATAATATTGAATTCAGAGCCACTATTAGACACGATACCTCGATAGTATGATGAAGCAGGTTTTCAATTGTCGATTGAAAATGATGGAAATGAATTTCAACATAAAAAAAAGTTGGATTGCTGCGTTTTGAAAAGGGATTAGACAGATTTCACCTCACAACCAGCTATAAGAGCCCAGTGAGAAATAGTATAAAATTTCAGTCTACTAGAATATCTTTATTCTGAGAGTAAACCTATTACATATATCCATTTAAAATCCCATTACAGTAAAAAAAAAAAAAAAAAAAGCTTTCTATTAATTGATTGAACGTCTTACTGTGTTCAACAGTTAGCAATATTCTGCCTAGATTCTAAAAGAACTTTTATGAATCATTACATTAATTTAAGGGAAATAATGTACTATAATATTGTATTAGTTTATTAGGAATAATCTCTACAAATATATTTGAGGGTAACAATGGCGTGATTGGAATAATGGGTTGATTCCAGGCTAGATTTCTGTGGTACTTAGTTTTCATCCTTATTAACTGAATCTGCATGATATCATACAGTAAATTCAGTACTGCGAGTCCAGTTTTTCAATATGTACTTTGGTTGGAGAGCTATTTATTAACAAAAATTCTCTTTTCTTTCTCTCGTGAAAATGCCGTTGTTTTTCCTGGATACATTGAGTAGGTTGTAGTGAAAGGTTTCTAAGTGCGGCGTCTTTGACAGGAAGCGATTGGAGGGGGGGGGGAGAAGGGGATGTACGAGAGAAGTGAGGGCCCTGGGTTACAAAACATTGTGCTCACACCATAGCTTGAATATGGTAGCGTTATTTGGGACGACCTTTACACGAGTTGGAGGGGGTGGAAAGCAGAGGTGCTAGATATGCCTCTGGAAATTACAGCAGAACACAATCAGTAACTGCGATCTACACCTACATCTACATCTACATCTATACTCTGCAAATCACAAATACTGTGGGTGGCAGAGGGTGCTAAGCACCAATCCTAATTCTGCGCATTCCAATCCCGAACAGATCGAGGAAAGAAAGAATACATAAATGAATCAGTACGGCATCTTATTTCTCTAATCTTATCCCTCCTTTCATTGCGACCTAAATAGGTTGGCGGAAGAAGTATTTCGTTACACTCGTAACTTAAAGATTTTCGCATATTCTCCAGCAGATTCAAACGAAAACGACGTCGTCTGTCCGCCAAACAATCCCAGCCCAACCCACGTATCAGCTCTGTGACACTTACGTAAGGACTGTAACTAGCAGTCACGAATCGAGCGTCTCTTCTCTGTACTTTCTCTAACGTGTCAATCAATCCCTTGCGATACGGATCCCAAATTCCACAACAGTATTCCAAATGCGGATGCACTAGTGTTTTGTACGCTATTTCCTTTGTATGAGCATTACAACTTCTCAAAATACTTCCTATGAATCGTAGTTTGGAATTAGCTTTGCCTACAACGGAAGTTATGTGCAAGTCCCATTTGATGTTGCTTTGTACTGTTACGCCTAGATACTTCAGGGAATCCACAGTGTCAACAACTGAATTGTTAACTTTGTACTCCTGAGCAAGCGGGGTCTTTTTATTACTTATGTGCATTGCCTTGCACTTTTTACAGTTAAGTGTAAGCTGCCATTCACGGCACCATTCCGAAATAACATCCAGATCACGCTGAATTTCTAAGCAATCATCGGAGCACCTCATTTCCCTATAAATAAGTGCATCATTAGCAAAAAATCGCATCCTGCAATTAACGTTGTCACCGAGATCGTTTATAAAAATTAAGAAAAGAAGTGGTCCTATTACACTTCCTTGAGGAACGCCCGAAGTAACGTCTAGTTTAGAAGAGGCTTCCCGTCTACAACGACATACTGTGACCGATCAGTTAGAAAATCGCGTATCCATTCGCAAATCTGATCAGATATACCGTACGCTCGGATCTTCGCTAAGAGTCGGTTGTGTGGTATAGAGTCAAAAGCTTTCTGAAAATCCAAGAAAATAGCATCAACTTGTGATGCTGCATCAATAACTTTTTTTACATCATGCGAAAATAGAGCCAGTTGCGTTTCACATGATCGGTTCTTCCGAAATCCGTGTTGGTATGCTGTAAGTAGCTCGTTTTCATCTAGAAACTTCATAACGTTAGTGCATATGACATGCTCCAGAATTCTACTGCAAACAGATGTTAGCGATATCGGTCGATAATTCCTAGGATCTCTCCGATCTCCTATCTTGAAACGGGAATCACCTGCGCAATTTCCCAGTCAGAAGGTACTTTTCTTTCCTCTAAAGATTTACGAAATATATCTGACAGAAATGGTTCTATTTCTTCCGCGTATTCCGAAAATACTCTTACTGGTATACCATCGGGACCCGGCGCTTTCCCCCACTTCAGAAGCTTTAATTACTTTATGATACCTACACTATCAATTTGTACTGGATCCATCTCCAATTCAACACGCCGTGGAAAAACGGGAATGTTTTCCACGTTTTCGTCGGTGAAGGAATTTTTAAATTCGGCGATGTTAAAGGAGCTGGGTTGTTAATCACTGGAGGTTGAAGAGAGTGCTGGGAGTGTATATTGCTGATGAAGCGTCGATGGATAGTCATATATATTACTTTTAAAAGGTGTTTTTTGTGTCACAAGCCATTATCTCCCTTCAGACGTAATCGAAATCCACAAATCAGGTATTATTTTAAAGATTAAGGTCTCCACGTAGGTAATAGCATAAATTACAAATAAATTTTTCGGAATTTGAAACATAAAGAGCAAAAGTAATAAGTATCAAGGTCACGCGTATGAGACAGTTCAGAGTGAAGCCACTAGATAGCAGCAGCACATATCACAGAGATGTCAATAAACGGTGTTTTTCGTACAACAAGTAGCTTTTCGGATATTTTTTTTTCTGCTACGGAAATATTTGTGTGTTTGCTATAGAATTCGTAAGTTTAGTTGTATTCCTTTAAGGTCAATGACAGTTTGTCAAACATACGTTTTACGCGCCCAAAACTTTTTCCCAGTTGTTTCGTAACATGTTGTACGTTTTTATCGTGTAACTATTGCACTAAACAGATGAATAATTGCTACAAATGTGGCGGTTCTTCTGTAATCCTGTTACAAACGAAAAATCGTATTTTATTTGCGAAATTTTCGCGTGGGCCATGTAGTACTGTAGTATTTGTGTAGAGAAATCGGCACGTAGTGATAGTAGTTAATAGTAGCGGTAACACAACAGAAGGGCTCGGAAGAATATATCCATATGAGGATTTGCACCCCTTCAACTTGTCGAGGTATGGAATACCTCTACATGGTGTCAAGGTCAAGACGACGTGTGTGAATGACTGAAACAGACAGTTTCTGCCATCTGTCGGCAGACACACTAAGACAGGGTGTTTGTTTCATGTCAGCACCATTTTATTTTTTTATTTTTTTATTTTATTTTTTTTGAGTGCACTAGTTTATGTACAGTGTGTTGCTGGTTTTATGGTGTGACACACCAAGTGAATGGTAAATTTTAATATAAAGAATTAGACTGCATTGTTTCGCTCGCGGGATGTTGACCTGAATGGCGTTATAGAGAGATCTGTGGACAATAGAGAATAATACTCATGCTCATTGTAAACTCTAAATCGCGTCTGAGCAGTAGTTGGAGAATATCGCTATGTAGGGACCACGCGTTTTGAAGACCATATCTCGTGCCAGTAATTCCTTTGTATGTTTCATATTTTTTAAATTATGTTTTAGTGTTTTGACGTCTGTCTCCAAGTCGATTATAATGTAATGTTCAATCATGATTAATACTGTGCATTTTTTAAAGTTTGATTTAAATGCCAATAAATGTTAAATTGATTATTTAGATGTAAAATGGAAATTTATCCCATCCATCATAAATCATATATAACAAAAATAATCTTTTTATATAAAGATGAATGTATGTATGTTTGTTTGTTTGTTTGTTTATTCTTCATACAAATCCACATTTTTCATCCGATCTCGATGAAACTTTGCACACTTATCCTTTGAAACAAGGAAAAAAATACTGTCTACATTTGGTTGAAAAATTATCTGTATAAATAACACATGTTGTCTCATAACTTCTAAATACGGCGATAGACAGACACGTTGGATATGGACGTCTCCGTACCGTGCTTCCGTGTAGTGGACTGGCAGCTCAGTGGTTAAAGCGCTTGCTTACGAACGTCGTGGTCTCCGGTTCAAATCTCCGTGGAGGCTAAGATTTTTAAAAATTGTTTTTCATCGTAAGAGTCAGGCCTGGGCCGTGGGTTATTCGGATTGAATGTTAAACTGTAGATATTATAAAGTTAGGGGTGCAATGCGAGACAAATCGTAGGTAGTCTTGCAATGTTGTAGGTGTACACTTTTTTACGTTATAATGATCACTCAGCTGTTGTTCGCAGTCAGTGTGTGAGTGTGAACCACAGTAATATTATTATAAATACGGAAGTAAGTCTCTGTCTTTTTGTTACATTTTGACGACTAAATGGCTATATCGTTGTGATGCAATTTTATAAGGAAATCTGTATGAAGGGCACAGGATATTTTTTCCAGTATGATTAACAGTTGTAGTCACGAATTTTGAGACCTTATCGAATGGTGACAGAAATATGTTGGAAATTGATTCTTTTCAAGAGATAGGTTCGACGGTACAATGATATAGTGATAGCTTTCTTGTCATATTATTCCTACTCGATATTGTTTGGGACCAATCCTTCGTTAGCAACTTTCTATATTTAATTCTGACAATTCTTAATCCACGCGTACGAAGTCGCGGGTACGAGCTAGTTTTCAATAATTGGCATGTTTAATAGTATATCGATGTAAAACCTTAGTAACAAAAGAAATCGTAACAAACTTTATAGTTGCTACCCATAATGTGTGAGTATATATACCACGATACCCAAGCAATAGTGTGAGCAGGGTTTTGTAACCCAATCTCCCCATTTCTCTGGGACATTCCTCGTCCCCCTCTCCTGTCGAGTTAGTGGTTTATTAATACTTGGTCAGACCTCCGTAATGCGCCTTGGTTGTTATGAGATGGCATGTGAAGACTGAATCAGACAGTGTTCATGTCAATGAAAGTTTCACGGGTGTCCAGCCGGATGGTGTCTTAAAACGACGACGTTTCGACAACCTGCTTGGTTGTCTTCATCAGGTCTATTTATATGTTGCTTGTCAAATTCACAAAAAGACTGGCTTCGCTGCCGCCGAAATTCGAATGTCGTGTATAGAGGGTTGCCAGGACGCCCAATCAGCGCGCTGGAACTGAGGGTATCAGTGTAGTTTGTGAATTTGAGAAGCAACATCTAAATAGACCTGATGAAGACAACCGAGCAGGTTGTCGAAACGTCGTCGTTTATGACACCATCCGGCTGGACACCCGTGAAACTTTCACTGAATCAATACGCCGGGAAAATCTCCATTTACATATGAGTGTTGTTTGTGAATTTGAGAAGCAACATCTAAATAGACCTGATGAAGACAACCGAGCAGGTTGTCGAAACGTCGTCGTTTATGACACCATCCGGCTGGACACCCGTGAAACTTTCACTGAATCAATACGCCGGGAAAGTCTCCATTTACATATGAGTGTTGTTTGTGAATTTGAGAAGCAACATCTAAATAGACCTGATGAAGACGACCGAGCAGGTTGTCGAAACGTCGTCGTTTTAAGACACCACCCGGCTGGACACCCGTGAAACTTTCATTGAATCAACGCGCCGGGAAAGTCTCCATTCACATATCGGTGTTGATGTCGTTTGTCTTGATGACTGGCCTGCCTCTGACTGAGTGTTGTTGTTGTTGTTGTTGTTGCAGGCTGATGGCGACCTGGTGTTCGAGGAGCCCGCGGAGCTGGCTAGGCCTCCCGCAGCGCACAACAACACGGCGCACGCCACAGGTGAGTAGTGTCCGACCGAAGGTCATTTTTTGGCCGAAGCCGATTGTTCGGCTCTAGCCATAACCTTCGGCCATAGCCGAAGCCGAAGGTTCAAAACACAGTTTTTTTATAGTTATTTATTAGAATGAAATAAAACATAATACAAAACTAGGTGATAACTAAAGCAAAATTTAATGGTATTACATTTATTTAGTTATTATAAAGAGAATCAAGAAAATTTAACAGTGATAGCCCTAATTAAATTATGGTAATTTGTCTCGGTCATTAAGTTATTAATTAATTATTTAGAGTTTTGGCTTTGGTCAGTGAACAAACACATTATTTTTTGTCTTACGTTACCTTAAATATAGTAATACTATCTTTCTTTAACAACAATAAAACAGGTTTGAATCTTGTTACCTAAATTATTATTATTATTTTTGCTGCCATCAGTCTTTTGATTGGTTTGAAGCAATCATCAATCCTTTCCTATCTTGTGCTAACCTCTTCATCTCTACATACTCCTAACACTGTACGTCCTCAATTATCTGCTTCCTATATTCTAATCTCTGTCTTCTTCTACAGTTCTGTTCCCTCCACTAACAAATTAACCAATCCAGCATGTCTCAAAATATGACCTACCAGCCTGTCTCTTCTTCCTGTAAGCTTCTTCCACAAACTTCTTTCCTCACCCATCATTTCCAAAACTCTCATTTCGCACTTTGTCTGTCCACTTAATTTGCACCATCGTTCTATACCACCACATTTCAAATGCTTCAATTTTCTTTATTTCCGGTATTCCTAAAGTCCATGTTTCGCTAAAATAAAGTGCTGTGCTCCTCACGTAGAGTTTAAAAAAGTTCTTTCTAATTCCTAAATCAATATTTGAAACTAAAAGTTTTCTCTTTTTCATGAAAGCTCTTTTTGCTAGTGCTATTCTGCTTTTAACATCATTCCTGCTTCGGCCATCGGTTGTAATTTTGCTTCCCAAGTAACAGAATTCACTTACTTCTCCAATTGCATTCGATCCTATTTTTATATTTAATCTACTATTATTGCTATCGTTTCTGCTACATGTCATCATTTTTGTCTTGCTTTGATTTATATTTAATCCAAACTATCCTTTCAGCATTTTGTTTATGCCATTTGTAACTTCTCAATATCCTCAGCCTGGTATGCTATATAAACTTTAATTATTCTAGTTCTTAAAATAAAATATCTTGCAGTCAAAATTAGTCTCATATATTAAATTATCATTTAAAGCCAGCCCAATAAAACGATATTTTAAAAAAAGTTTTATGCATACAATTTTTTGCCTAGATTAAGTAGAAATATATTTAATATAATCAAAACAAAGAGTAAATAGATAAAATTAAACGGATAAAACTAGATTTAATAGTGAAAGTCGAACATCCTGATTTTATAAGCTGAATTTTTTTTTTTTTTATAGCTCTCTGTTGTCACCAGCAGAACTGAACAATTGTTCACTAGTAACACTAGTATTAAAACCTGATTAATATTTGATTGCTATCGGTCATAAATAAATATATGGACTGAAAGCCCAATATCGATAAAAAAATAATGGTCCTCATTGGCAAATGTTCTTTTAAATAAGAAGTCAAATGTTCTTCAAGCGGGAAATGATAGTCCAATTCAGTCTCAGTCACAATTTCCTTTACAGAAAAATCTTTAAAAATTGCATCGTGAAACAGGAGCTGTAGTGTGAGATACACAACCAATAGAAACGTTTGAAGCATTATCATGAGTACCCATACGCAAATTTTCTTTTTTATTGTTTTCTGCCGCTTGTCGGTGTCTCGTTTCTCCGATCGCTACCTGCGGGCGCGCTGCGCTGGCGTCATTCGTAATGCTTCGTTCAATTTCGGCAGCTGGATACAAAACTTCGGCTTCGGCCAAATCTTCGGCTGATTTTGGCCGAAGCCGAATGTGCGGCCGAAGGTGCTAATTTTGGCCGAAGGTGGCCGAAGCCGAAGCCGTAGCCGAAGCTTCGGTCGGACCCTACAGGTGAGATAGACTACGTGACGTCAGGATACAGGGTAGTGCAAAATCTCACCAAGCGGTCGATACAAATAACAGGGAATTTTTCATGTTAAATTGCCGTTCATCAAAGGACACAACAGCTAAAAAACAAATCTCCAAAATTACGAGATCAATCTCACATTAAGGGGGGGGGGAGGGGGCATCCGACCAGATCTCATCAAATCTTTCCAAGAGGGAGGGGGGCGTTCAAAATTTCAGAAAACAACTCCTCACGTGATTAATGGACGCCCCCTGCTACTGCTCGCCAGAAAGGGAGCGTTCATAAACTACGTGGGTCGGTCTACGTGTTGGGTAGATAGCTACGCTGGACTACGTGGAAAGGGGGGGGGGAGGTTCCGTGCCGTGCCACGTAGCTTTTCATCCATTTTCTTTGTCCCATTTAAAATCAGGCAGACACAACAGCATGTGGATATTTATTTCCGCCATTTAATTATTTCCGTGTCTAATCTATACATCCTATACGCTAACAGCGCTCTGGATGCGTGTGACTTCTAGTCATAGCGTTGGGTTGCACGCCGGCAACGCATTTGAACTAACAAGCATTACTTTACGAATAACGACAGACATGACGCACCTAGACTCAAACTCGCTTAGACATGTCACTCATGATTTTCCAACGCAGTGATAGTTTGCATTGTTTTGATGGCTTCAAATAAAGCTGTTTTTATTAGGATTACCCATGTGTGACCACATCGGTCGTTAATAAAATAATCCAAATGTTGTTCTGTCAGCTGAATTTCAGCGCAATTTTAATTCATAGTAATGCTCGGTGAAGTTCAACTTCAAACTGTGATGTCAAGTACCTCTGTGCAATAAACTTTAGCACGCTCATCAAAAATTTTGACTATCTGATGAGGTTGGTAATTTTTTTTTTTTTTTTTTTTTTTTTTTTTTTACCTACTAAAGATGAAAAGGATCCTTGACAGAACCCCAGAAAGAGTTTTTTTTTTTCAATAATTCATCATTTGATTTAGAGTATTTATAATTATAGAAAAGTACATATTGAAAATATCGGTTGTGTACATTGTTTAGGCAATAATTTTAATGATTTTAGGAGGGGACAGTACAATAGTTTACGGACGCTCTCAAAAGAGCGTACAGCAGTGGTCCAGGGCACCTTCTTACCTTTAGGATTTCAAAGCTTCGCCAACAGCGGATGAATGAGAAACTATCAACGGCACGGAGTTTGCAGAAGCCACGACATTAAAGACGCGTTCACTGCCCCCTAAATCACATAATGACGCTCCATTAGATAACTACACCTGATTGCATCCACTCACGCTTGTGCTGCCGACAGCAAAATTAAGTTTGTTGGGCACACACGGTAACAGGGTAAAAATTAAAAGAAACCTCTTTTGAACGAATTACAGCCAAAACAATCTACGTTTATTCGCCCTGTCTTTAGTTTTCGGTCAGGTATCTGCAGTATTAGAGGAAGGGGTGGGGGGAGGGATATAGTTTCAATGACGCTGGAAATGGGCACAAATTGAGTCTAGACACTTGCTGCTTACCACAGGACTGGAAAAGTGCAATAGTAGTACCGGTATATAAAGGAGGGGTGAGAAATAGAGTTGAGCATTACAGGCCAATCAGTTTGACATCAGTGGTAGGTAAATTAATGGAAAGATTGATATGCAACCACATCAGAAATATATGTGAGGAACGTAAGTGGTTTTCAAGCAGGCAACATGGTTACAGGCAAGGATATTCATGCGGATCTCAGTTGGTGGGATATATGCAAGATATTTCAGATGAAATGGACAAGGGAGGCCAAATTGATAGTGTAGCACTAGATCTGTCTACGGCGTTTGACAGAGTAAGCCATAAAATGGTATTAAATAAGGTAAAAATCATTGGAGTGGATAAGAAAGTCATTTGCTGGGTAGAAGAATTTTTAAAAGGTAGAAAACAGAAAGTTAGGGTAGGAAATGTAGTATCAAAAGAAGTGGAAGTAAAAATGGGTGTGCCACAGCGTAGCATATTGGGACCATTGCTATTCATTATTCTAATGAATAATTGTGTTGATTGTTTACTATCTGAAATTAGATTGTTTGCGGATGACATAATGCTGTATAAAAGAATCAAAACGATAGAGGATTGTAAACAGTTGCAGGGTGATCTGGACAGGATATCTAATTGGGTTGGTAAGCATGGAATCAAGATAAATGCAAAGAAGAGTCAGCTTATTAGATACACAAATAAAAAACAAAAGGTTAATTATGAATATAAGGTGGGGAAAGAATTGCTTGCTGAAGACTTGAAATGTAAATATCTTGGAATTACTTTTGATAACAAACTTAACTGGGCAGGACACATAGCACAGGTGGTAGGAAAAGGTTTCAAAGTTCTGCACTTGTTGGAGAGAGTGATGAGGGGATGTACGAGAGAAGTCAAGGAACTGGGTTACAAAACTTTGGTCAGACCATTGTTCGAATATGGTAGTGTAGTATGGGACCCACATTTTACGTATCAAATACAGGAGTTGGAGAGGGTGCAAAAAAGGGCTGCTAGATTTGTTTCTGGAAATTATCGCAGAATGCATTCAGTGACGGATATGATAAAGGAGCTGGAATGGGATTCATTGCAAGACAGGAGGAGAATGAGGAGGGTCATGGGAGTGTACAGGGCGTATAATGGCGATGAGGCATGGAAAGATATTGCAATAGGTATGAAAAGTAGTGCATGGAAGGGAAAAGATGACCATGACCACAAGCTGGCACTCGATTTCAGGCACAAGGGTGTAGGAAGATTCTCTTCTTTAGGTAAGGGTGTCAGGGATTGGAATGAGTTACCAACAGAAATGATGAATAATTTACCGAAAACTTTGAAAGAATTTATAGATAAAATTTGCAGAGGGCAAATGTAGGTAGGTGCAGGATAGGGGGAAGATGGGTGTGTAGGGAAATTGCCACCGGAGCCTGTGCTCCATTGCAATTAAATTAAATTAAAAATTAAAATTAAAGTAAACAATTAAGACCCCAAAACAAAGGTGATGAAACAAAAGGAAACTATATAGTTCAGTTTACAGGGCGGATATTTTATAGCAAAGTATTTGGGGCAATTACTTTATTTGTGGAGAAATCGTAAGTTGAGGCCAATACTTTGAGACAAGCGAAGCTGCAGCAAGGTTGTCCTCACTCCCTCCCCCAAACGCGTCGCCCATCTGGTCACGTGCTCGGGGCGTGAGGAGGCGAAACGAAACCGCAACAAGGCGACTGTTGAGTACTGTCCAAGATGACAATAACTTACGAACGGGGAGAGAGTGTCAGGTGCACGGGAAGGAGAACAAAGATATTAGTGGTGTGAGCAGACACTAGTCCGAGGAGCAGGTATGGCGCCCGCCTCAGAGGTACTGTACGCTACTCTAACCAGCTCATCAACACGGCGATACAGAGCGTTAATTCTAACCAAGTACTCGTTCAGTTTGTTGCATTCAGCGCTTTCTGACGGAACAAATGAAACAAAGATGTACTGATACTGAAGAAACAACTACAGTGTTCAAAACTGTTCACCCAAACACAAACACTGACGCTACGAAACCACCAAGCAAAAATGTTGTCTCTTTTCCAAAGTTGCAATGTTTCCAGGATAAGATGAGAATATCAGTAGTACAGAAACTCAAATATAAAAAAACCACTTACCAACAATATCTCCACATGGTCCCAGAAAAGCAGTCCTTGGTAGTTGCAAAGTGAAGCTGTATAGACTAATTAACTCCTTCTGCTGATATCTTTATACAGGCTCTATCAAAATTTCTCGAACACTTCAAAAGCTTCCGCGAGATATTTCTCGAACATTAACAATTACTCAAACAATTAAACATATTAAAAACAATCAGGAATAGTACTTAACCATTTAACATCATTACAAAACGGTCAGAAATGGAAATTAAAGATATTTAAACACAAAATTATTTACAGAAATCATTTTTAGCTGTAGAAAATTGTCTTGTATACATCGTAACTTGCATTAATACTTGGAATTACAAACATTTAAGCAATTGTCTTGTACAATTCGGTTCTTAAACATATTAAATGGCTTTTAAATAATTTCTTTTCATAAAACAAAGTCTATATACACCGATTTACAAGAAATTGTGAAACAAATATACCAGATCATATTCAAGCAAACTTTAGCTCACTACAAATATTTCATTAAATACAATTCTATTTAAAGTTCAGGTATGAGGGCTGTTACCATGGAGGAGAAGTGACGTTAAATCTGTGAAGCAGGCTCTAAACTCTCGCGCATGCGCACTGGCGGCAACGGCGATATTGCGCTTCCAAACAATTGCGATGTTCACATTGTGTTAGATGTAATGATTATTTCATTTTGTAATGTATATAAGTGTTTTATAATGCCATCTTGTGTTGCGTATGGTTGCACAAATAGGCCAGACAGGAAAGAACCTGGAATATCATTTCATTAGTAAGTTGAATTCTAATTATCGTTGTTGAAGTGTGCGGTAGAAGTTGCAAACTTTGGAGCATGTCTATAAATATTTTGTCATAGCTCTCAATGAGATGACTTTGTTCTCCAATTTTTGTTGGTGTAGTGTAGAAAATCAGCATACCTTGCTATTTTGCACATAATAGACTAGCATTACTTTTTAACGAGTGTTGAAAATGAGATTTAAAGGGGTGTGTTTTACATCGCGATTCAGTGAATTTAGCATTGCGCTTTCTTTCGTCACGTTGCAGTTTATGCTGACAGTGTATGATGAAATTAAATGAGTTAAATTATGCTATGCAATCTAGGAATCTTGATGAAGCAAAAGATGTTGTTACTGCAAATACAGTTTGCGATTCAGATACGCGTGTGTGGGTATGTCTACATAGTTTGATTCTATAGCGGCCATTTAATGGAGATTGTGGTTAGATCTAAATGCAGTCTGTGCCAGAATGGTTTTGTTGTTCCGTGAGGGACAAAGAATTTATCTATTACTGTTAGTAATTTCATGAGAACCAAGTTCGTGACAAAACGTATATCGCGATGGAAACTACTTCCAGCCATTTCCAACTAAGCTTACGATGTATGTTAACAAGATAACTATTTTGTATTTTGGTCTAGGCCGCACTTCAACCTAACCACAAGTGGTAGTAAAAAAACTGAAATATCCATTCTGCATGTAATTCATTGTAGCTTTGGCAGAATTAATTTTTGGTCCAGGCCGCATATCAACCCAATCCCAGTATATACTGAAAATTAAGCAAGATATAGAAAAGATTTATTCTTGATTTTTCATTTGTCTCGTCTTTTTAAATAAGAATCCATCATCAATTTTGACTTTGACCAATTTTTTCTTCTAAATTTCAACCAAAACCATTTCACATTTGAGACAGAATATTTCGAGAAGTAAGCAGGATATCAAAAAAAAAATTATTCTTCATTTTTTATTTGTCTCATCGAGTTACATAATAATCCATCACCAGATTGCGGCGTCACGTTTATCCTAGAGTCCCCTTGAGGTTTTTGTACATATTCCCTGTGTCTGTATGGAAGCGGCCATGCCCCCTCCACTCCGGCCATGCCCCCTCCACTCCGGCCATGCCCCCCACTCCTCCTCCGCCCGGCTTCACTTCAATGCGTGGTGAAGGTCTCTTGCGTCGTCTCCATATATTTCCTTCCTCCATGGCTGTTTCATGTCTTTATTTTACAGCTAGCTCACCGCCAACGAGAAAAACAATGAAACGTATCTTACCACTCGCCAATAATACCACTGCATCCCTATACTCAATTCGTGATAATCATTTCGTCAATTAACTTATATTTAAACAAATACCAATTTATGAACAGTGTTATCTTAATTTATGACCTTTTCGACGGCATATAAAAGTAAAACTTCCCTTATTCTACTTCTGAGACGTTCGACTGTACGTTGTACAGGCCTCATCAAAATCACACGTGTAGTTTTTAAGTAAATCACGTTCAGTGAAAATCTGATTCTAGTTTGTGGACAATTTCCTCTTACATTCTCATCCTTGTGACTTCACATTAAAATGACGCATATCGTATTGGACTCGAAACCCACTCAAAATACTAGCCGTAGCATCCCTGCATTTCCGTTTCAGCGAAAAGTTAATACTAATTGTTTCCTCAGCTTTCGGACTTCTAATTAAAATTAAACTTACCCTGTTTAACTCCCTTATAGGGGCTGTACAAGGAGGTACCTAAAAACCGGAATTATTTTTTTAAAAGCTATATATATATACAGGGTGTTACAAAAAGGTACGGCCAAACTTTCAGGAAACATTCCTCACACACAAACAAAGAAAATATGTTACGTGGACATGTGTCCGGAAACGCTTACTTTCCATGTTAGAGCTCATTTTATTACTTCTCTTCAAATCACATTAAACATGGAATGGAAACACACAGCAACAGAACGTACCAGCGTGACTTCAAACACTTTGTTACAGGAAATGTACAAAATGTCCTCCGTTAGCGAGGATACATGCATCCACCCTCCGTCGCATGGAATCCCTGATGCGCTAATGCAGCCCTGGAGAATGGCGTATTGTATCACAGCCGTCCACAATATGAGCTCTAACATGGAAAGTAAGGGCCTTATTACACTAGGCGACTTGGTGGCGCAACCAGACGCGCCACTGGTGTCTTTGTTGGCGACGCAACCAGGATTCTGGTGGCGCAGCCAGCCAGCCACTCGCGCAACCCAGCAGTCTCTTTGCTGTTATCCTCGCATTGTATGCGAATTGTGTAGTTGAATATGTCCAGTCAACTACAGAATGTCACTGTGGAAATGCGGGGAAGTGAAAGTGTAGAGAAGACAAAGGGGTAAAGCAAGAAGAATTTCTCATTTTCGTATCTTTCCCGGTAATATCAACCTTTACTAAGTACAATGATTAAAAGAAAGACGATTTAGACATTCTTAAGTAATTAAAAAACTTGTTGTCGTCTGAATACAATTCATCAAAAAGAGTATAGATTCCCTTAGCAATAGAATATGATATACATACATCTTTCTCTCCCTTCGCCTTCCCTTTTTCTTTTTAATTATTTTTAATTAATCATTAATTTAATTGCGATGGAGCTAACACTCCGGTAGCAATTTCCCTAGTCATCTAATTTCCCGTTTATGTATATATTTAAATTTTCTTTTATAGCTGGAATGTTAAATTCCTCCCCCATTTACTTTTCCTATTTATAAATTTTAATTTTAAAATCCTTAAGCTCTTTTTTTCCTTTTTTTTTTTTGTAAATTATTCATCACTACACTCGGTAATTTGTTCCAATTCCTGACGCCCTTAACAACAAAAGAAAATTTTTTCCACTCCCTTATGCAAGAAATCGAGCCCAAGCTTGTGGTCATGGTCGCCTTTCTCCTTCCATGCACTATTCCTAATTCTTTTACCAATTTCCATCCAAGTCCCATCACCAACATATGCCTTGCACATTTCCAGCACTCTCCTCCTTTCCTCCCAATCCAGCTCCTGTATCATATCAGTTACTGACTGGGTCCTGCGATAATTTCCACAAACAAATCTAGCTGCTCTTCTTTGCACACCTTCCAACTCCTGTATTTGATCTCCAAAATGTGGTCCCAAACTACACCACCATATTCAACCAGTGATCTGACCAAAGTTTTGTAACTCAAGTCCCTAACTTCTCTGTTACATCCTCTCATCACCCTCTTCAGCAAATGAAGGATTTTGTAACCTTTTTCTACCACCTGCCCAATTGAGTTTATCAAACGTTATGCAAAGAATTTACACTTCATCAAGCAAATCTGTCCCCACTCTGTAATCATAATTAACCTTTAGATATATTTATCTGTGTATCTCATAAGCCGACTCTTCTTGGCATTTATCTTTATTCCAGGCTGACCTACCCATTTAGATATTCTATCCAGATCATCCTGCAACTGTTCAGTCTTCACCTGTTTTTATCCTATTGTATACCATTGTATCATTTGCAAAATACCTAGATTCTGACCGTAACACAGTTATTCATTAGAATAATGAACAGCAACTCCTATATTTACTTCCACTTCTCTTGATAATGTATTTCCTACTCTAACCATTTGCTTTCTGACTTTTAAGAATTCCTGTGACCAGCAAGTAACTTTCTCATCCAATTCAATACATTTCAGTTTATTTAAAACCATTTTATCGCTCACTCTGTCAAATACATTAAAAGATCTAGTGCCACACTATCAACTTGGTCTCCCATTTCCAATTCATTTTAAATATCTTGCATATAGCCCACTATCTGAGATTCAAATGAATATCCTTGCCTAAAGCCAGGTTGTCGATCTGAAAACTAGTTTCTATCTTCACAGACATTTCTGATATAGTTGCATATCAATCTCTCCATCATTCTGCCTATCACTGATGACAAATTAATTGGCCAGGAATTTTCACCATATTTTTAACCCTTCCTTTATGAACTGGTACTACTATCGGTCTTTTCCAATCCTCTGGTAAGCAGCAAGTCTCCAAACTCATTTTAAACAAAATTTTAAGGTAAGGTACAATATCGTATCCCACAATCTTTAATAAATCTGTAGTAATATTGCCTACACCACTTTTAGCTTTCTGAGTTACTTCGCAATTTGCTGAGAATTTATTTCAAATTTTGTAGGTTCGTCATTTATACTCTCCTCTGATTCATTCCCTCCCATCAGAGGATGACTGTCCCTAGTTGTCTCACCAAACCTGTCACTCAGTATCTCTGCAATTTTAAAATTGTAAAGTAGGAAGGGGCACATGAATAGCAGACTGAACGCGTGGTGGCGAGTCTGGCGGCGCCGCCTGGTGTCCTAGTGTAATAAGCTAGGTAAGATACAATGCCCCGCCGACTCTGCGCCACCAGTGGTTGCCGGTCTGGTGGCCGGGCCCGGCAGCCAGCCGGCCGCCAGTTTCTGGCGGCGCCACTGGCTGCCCTAGTGTAATAAGCTCCATAAGACCCTGTGCCCAGCGACGAGCAGAGCCACCAGTTGCCCGGCTGGTTGCGCCGCCAAGTCGCCTAGTGTAATAAGGCCCTAAGCGTTTCCGGACACATGTCCACATAACATATTTTCTTAAAACTTCCAAATAAAAGACTTGATTGACGGTCTGATGGAGGGGAACAAACTCTGAATGAACGACGCCCATGGCATCAAAAAAGCAAATGATGTTGATGTCTGAATTGATTTGATGAAATTTTTTGTTAACGGGTGACAATGACGTCTTCCATTGCCTTGACTGTTGCTTTGTTTCTGGGTCGTAACCATTGCACCACGTCTCGTCATTGGTCAGAAAATCTGTATCAATTTCAAGCTGTTGTTTCAAAGTAAGACATATTTCAACTCTAGGTTCTTTTTGATTGTCAGTCAGAGCCCGAGGAACTAACTTGGCTACAACCCTTTTCATTCCCAAATCTTCGGTTAATATTCGCTGAACCGAGTTCCAAGATAACTCACTAATCTCTGACAGTCGATCAATTGTCTGCCGACGGTCTGAGAGCACAAGCTCTCGAATTATTTCAACATTTTCGTCGATGCGGGCAGCTGATGGACGTCCATAACGAAGTTTGTCATCAATCGGCATGTCGCCATTTTTAAACCGAGTTTGAGTTTTTCCCATAGCGTCATCTCTGTAAGCTGTTTTCAGCATCAAAACAGTTTTAGCAGCATTTTTAACGAGTAGAAAATAAAATTTCACAGCTGCACGTTGTTCACTTAAACTTGCCATCCTCAAAAACGAAAAAATATCAGAACAGCGCTAGCCAAAACAATCACTGCAGATTGACAGAAGAAGCCAGGTCGACAAAAGAGGCGGCAGTGACTTGGCAATGAGTTGCGCTATAAACACCTAACAAGCTCTGCCGACGGCAATGCTATTCCGGTTATTTTTGGGTATGCTCTCGTAGGTATCCAAAAATTAATCACTATGCAACTAGTAATTTTAGACAAAGAGACAGACAGACAGAAACGTTAAAAACGGTTGATTCCTCTTGCATGTCACTAACAATGCCCAAAACTCATTTTTTTCTCTAATATCTTAAACGTAGGTACCGCGTTTTGTTCTGGTCAGTCATTTTTATCTTTTCTACCAGATACCTAGACTAAATTTCCCTAGAATCATTTCGGAGACAGGCGTGTAGGAAGACAGCGGTTTTTATCGTCCTATGACTCAAATTCAGCAGCAGGAAGGTTATTGCAAATTCTGCACCAGCCATACTGACTCAATAACACTGGCTTTAACCCTGACGACTCGACGTCGTACATAAAAACGGTCGCTCATAAGCATTGCTACAAAATCAACTTCTCAGACAGCTTCAATGTTGGTGTTTTATTACGACAATGGTCCCAGAGTGTTTGTTCTCACTTGCAGACCTGTTCAGAACGGATTTCGATCCCCCGAGTATATGTTGAAGGGTATTTACTTCATATCAGTGGTTCCCAATTAGTTTTTCTCGAGTACCACTTCAAGAAAGAGCTCACTATCGCGTACCCCCATTATAGCTGAAATGATAAATAATTGCGTTTATCCCAGTCGAATGCTTCGCACAACAGCGTTACAGAAATATAATTCACACACACAGTTTGTCTTAATATATATTTTTGGCGAGTACTGTTTTCCTAATTCTTTTTTTTAACTATCGGAGTGATTACCTTATCCATGAGATTACTACGCGTACCCCTTGAAGCAATCTCACGTACCCCTGGGGGTACGCGTACCACTAATTGGGAACCACTGCTCCATATGTCTGCGTTACAATTATTTCTTCAAAATGAACCCTGGGTATCGAGAAATTAACGCGCAAACATATGTGAATATCTTTTAGATATTATAAGATTTTAGTACATTGTTTAAAAGATTCAGCGTGGTGTATGCGATAAAGCGCTGTTTTCCCATTTTGCGAACCCGGGTTCAAATCCCCATACTGCCAAATATTTTTATTTCTTTTTTTATATGCAGTAATCATTTAGCATTGATTTTATTTCATTTAAAATTCATTTACGAATTTTTATTATGCAAAATAACTTTTAAAACAAAATATTACAGAATATACACTCCCAACTTTTTTTTTAGAAAATCATTATTTCATTGTTTATTGTTTATGTGTTTTTTTTTTTTAATGAAACAGGTATATTTCATGTTCATTGTTTCTATACTTGTATCTCAACAATTAATATCATAAAGTAAATATATTACAGCCATAAGGTCGGGGTTTTTCCCCCCTACCACAGTTATACTTATTTCCGTGCAGTGGTGCATGTAAATGTTTGAAACTAACATAATGTCTGTTATTTTACATAATAAAAATTCGTAAATGAATTTTAAATTAAATAAAATCAATGCTCAATGATTACTGCATATGAAAAAAGAAATAAAAATATTTGGCAGTATGGGGATTTGAACCCGGGTTCGCAAAATAGAAAGTTAGCGTCTTCCCACGTGCACCATAGTGAAGTATTTAACAATGTACAAAAATTATAATATTTAAAAGATATTTGGATATGTTTGCGCGTTAATTTCTCGATACCTAGGGCTCATTTTGAAGAAATAATTGTAACGCAGACATATTGAGTAAACAGGCCCGCCGCTAGCTGTTTGAGCGCCCGCGTGCAATACCGATTATGTCGCCCCCTGTCTAACTACAGCCAGTGGTGGATCTAGGAAATTTCCGAACCCGGTCTGCAAATTTCGTCGCGGCGACAATGGAGTGGCAATTATTGCGGGGCGGCGGCGACTGTCGATCACTCGTTTTGCCGCCCCCCTCGATGTGCCGCCCGCGTGCGGTGCACGCCTTGCACGCCTTGCACGCCCGCTTACGGCGGCCCTGGGAGTAAATACCCTTCAACCTATACTCAGAGGATCGAAATCCGTTCTGAACAGGTCTGATGGTTCCCAAGTCAGTCCACAATAAACCGGATTCGCCCTATCCAGCTATTTAGAAACCTAAAACTGAGCCTTGCGGTCGGGCGGTAACGCTCTGGCCTCTTATTCGGCGAGGAATCGGGCTCGAATCCCAGTCCGGGCAGTGTTCCTTCAGACGATCATGGCTGATTTCCTTCCCGTTTCCTGCTCCCAATCCTTTTCCGTCTCTAATTACCTAAACGCGGGCAAGTCGCAAAACAGAAGCAAAAAATGCCTTCAACAGTGCCTGTCTGGTTTCAATTTCACGTATTTTTAGTCTCTCGAATATTCTTTCTTGTTTTTGCGTACTGCCGATAGAACCCAGCCCTCCGTGGTTTACGCTGCCAACTATCCTGGTTATTCTCGTGCAATCGTTAAGACGGGAAAACCAACTGTTTTATTACTTGTGGCCAAGTTACAACCAACCCAAGGCCACGGCGCTAGTTACGGTATTTTCGTAATTTGAAAGTTTTCTTGATTTTTTTCTTGTATACGCCTCTGAATAAATTAAAACATAGTGAATTAAGCTTCTGTATTCTGCAATCGAGACGATTTTTGAGAATAGCTTCGTTTGCGACTCTTTACGTAATCATTTTTTACTTTTCTGGCTTTCATCTACATCTAGATATTATATACTTTGCAATTCACAAAATTCAACGACGACATACCGCGATCGACCAGTTAGAAAATCCTTTATCCATTCACAAAGCTGATCCGATATACCGTACGCTCGAAGCTTCGCTAAAAGGCGGTTGTGTGGCACAGGGTTAAAGGCTTCCTGAAATTCTAAAAAATTGCATCTACTTGTGAACCTGCATCAATAACTTTCATTACGTCGTGTGTAAATAGGGCCAGCTGTGTTTCACATGATCTTTTCTTCCGAAATCCAAGTTGATTTGTTGTAAGCAAATTATTTTCATCTAGAAAATTCATAATGTTCGAGCATATAATATGCTCCATAACTCTACTACAAACAGATGTTATAGATATGGGACGATAGTTTCCAGGATCGCTTCGATCACCTTTTTTGAAAATCGGAGTTACTTGCGCTATTTTCCAGTCTGAAGGTACTTTTCGCTCTTCTAGGGATTTACTGAATATATCGGACAGAAATGGCCCGATTTCCGCCGCATACTCTGAAAATACTCTTACTGGAATTCCATCCGGGCCCGGTGCTTTCCCCCCACTTCAGGAGCTCTAATTGCTTAATGATACTTGCAGTATCTATTCGTAATGATTCCATCAACAACGCCTCGTCGACGTCGAGATCATTAGAGGCGGGAAAGGACTAGGGGCAAGAATCGACAAGGAATTCAGCCATGTTCTTTTGTTAGCCAGGAGTGAATTGGGGAAACCATCGACACTCAAGTTTCGTCAGTAACTGATCCCAACAAGCAAGTTTTTACTTCAGTCATTAATGCGTCTTTAATGAATTCCAACCCCAAGTTGGCTGCCATTCAACAGCGGATGAAAAAAAAATTACTTAATTTCCTCAAAATGACTTCATTGTTTGACGTTTTCTAATTTCTCCTGTGCAAGAGTAGCAATAAACTGGTAACAGATAGTATATAAATTTCAGAATACGAAATTTTACGAAATACTTCTGCTCCTAATGGTAGTCCATAGTACGAGGCGGCATTGCAGAACTCTGTGTTACCGACAGTATACCTTCACAGCGCCTTGGCTACAACTGGTGGCGCTGGCGGGAACTATGAGGAGAGTCGGTACTGTAGGTATCTGCGTTATCGATTCCTACTGATCGGCGCGACTCACTTTCGACTGGTGGAGTCGGTTGTAACTAAGTGGGAACTGCAGGTACCTGCAATGCCGACACTCTTCTGATCGGCGCGCCTTCATCACGACTGGCGGCGATCTCTGCAATTAGCAACGTCGGCACTGTTGGAAGTTGTATTGCCGACTGGCGGGACGATACGAAACGTGGTGCAGATGTCAGAAGCATTTCCTTGCCGTGCGTTAGTATTTCTCGTAGTACTCGCTAGGAGCGCCGTCTTCCTTGATATCCCTCCCTTCCGTTACAGTTTCCACGAAGCTCTCATGTCTAAAATATGCTCCATTAATAGCTCTCTTGCATTTTCAGTACTTCTCCAGATGACATTGCTTCTCTCTATTCATTTCCTAAAAGTATCCTCACTATCCCGAAATAAAACTGCTTTCATTTTCTCGTTTACCATCCATTTTTCACACATATATACGGCAACATGTTCCCAACATTTTCATTGTATGTTATTTGAGGTTAAGAGATTTATTTGCTGTTCAAGTCTTTGCTTGGCATATCCTTCTTCTTATTTCTCTGCAATATCCTCCGTCTTTCGTGAATCTGCTTCATAGATAGTGTTTCGTAATTTTCTCTTTAGATTTTACCTCTCTGCTATATAACCATTACTTTCGTTCATTGATCTTTGTTTTATAGAATCGTTTTCCACAATTTTCTCCTTATTTTCATCAATTTTCTTCGCATATGTTTCGCTTTTGCGAGTCCACAGATGCTATCGGTAATGAAATCATATTTTAATTTATTTTTCAGGTTTTATATTTATCCTCAATTCCATGTCTTATTCGCAGTGTTAAATATGTGCAAAAACTTCGAATCATTTCCTTAAGTCGCTTCCTTTTTACTACTTGTTCGTTCGCTGCTCTGTTACAGAATGATTTTTTTTGTAAAAGTTTTATATCACGTTTTTTCTGGTTTTTTTTGTATATAGGGGAGACTGGGTACGGTTGTGACAATTTTCATTTGATCGCTCACAATTTTCTTAGTATGCCAGTTACCTGGAAGAAAGGTGATTTTTATAGTAAAATATACAATTTCCTCAATATAAATACTAAATTTTTGTCCCTAAGTACAATGGTTAAGTCACAGCAACAAATTAGAAAAAAATGAAAAAATGTCACAACCGACCACACCCCAGGGGCGGTTGTGACAGTGCTTGGGGTCGGTAGTGACAGGTTCAAAAATACAACAAAATGGTCTAAAATCACTTTCATTTCAAATAATATCAAACATAATGTAACATAATCTTCTTGTGGAAAAATTTAATTTTACATGACAATAGAAATTAATCTCGAAACACCTTAATTGCTTATAACTAGTAAGGCATTGTAGCATCAATAGTTATTATAAAATTCTTGATATAGATAATTTTTATAATACCTGGTATATCGTAGATTGTCATTGTGACTCCATATCTATTCGTCACAAGTACTTTTTTCAGACTTTTTAAGGGTCCGAAGACGGGACGATCCAAGGACTGCAGGTTGTACGAGCAGTGTGGAGGAAAATCCATTGTATTATTGTAGATAATAGAGGAATGGTTATCCAGCACTAGCAAGACTCTATGCATTGGAGATGCATTAGGAAATTTCTTAAAATGTTCCAGAAATCCTAGGAACAATGCACCTTGCATCCAGCCTAAAGAATTTGCAGTCCCAATTGATCCCTAGCAAAATGATCGTGGTAACTAACCCGTGGAAATAAAGGAGGGATGGTATTTCCCAAGACATTCTCTGCAAAAGTAACCATGACTAATGTACCTCGTACAGCTGTCTGTCTTCCTCAAGCGTTTTCTGGGCATCAAAAACAAAAAATTTACTGTCACAACTGTACCCAGAAAATATGTCACAACCGTACCCAACGCACCCCTTTGCAAAACAACAATCGCCATGACAATACAAAATAAACTACCTGCAAAGTAATCACTGCTATTTAACTACTAATGTATAACTTATAACGAGGAAAAATACTCATTACTCTATCTGTACACATACAACAACAATTATTAAAAGAAATCTAATAAAAATACTTACTTTTGACTGTTAAAAAGTAATGTAGGCCTCTACGATTGTTAATGTCACGCCATACCGTGAAACACGTTCAGACAGGCACGCCGCTCCTCTCTACCTCCTCCCCATCCTGGTATTCCTTATAGTTTGGCTAATATGACGACTGTCACAACCGTAACCTGTCACAACCATACCCAGTCTCCCCTACTGCTTTTTTTTAAGAGGTCAAATATTTTAATCAATTTTACATTACCTAAGATTTTTCAGAGTCCTCAAAAGCGACTGAGTTTTTCTAACCTTTATTCTTCATCTGCTTTTTTTTCCTGTAATTTTTTTTCTATCTTTCTGCGTTGTTGTTGTTTGTATAATGGTAACAATGGGAGAAGTCACGCGCTATGAGACTAACCTCGTATGTAATTCCGTTGACGCGAGCCGATAATTTAAAATTATAAGACGTATTTTAGTGCCTTAGAAATTTGCTATTGTTTCGTAGCAATTCGTTTTAAATTAAACAATGTCGATTTAGTTAAAAACAAATGGTATCACATTATGGCTAGAGATACGTGGAATAAATATTACTCAACGAAGTCCTTTCCGTGGTGGCCATTTTCCAGACACTGTTCGGTCATCTTTAGGTGTTTACTTTGGACATTAATATTGAGGTTAAGGCTATTAGAAGTAAGAGCATGAGGATTCTTTTTTAAAGTTTTGTGTGTGTTTACTTCAGCTGCGTCATTATATATTCACGTGTATTTTTTATTGTGTTATTCTTGTGTACCCTTTTATTTTGATTTTTACATCTTTATTCTTCTTATAGCCCAGAGCATTTCTACATCTACAATCATACTCTTCAAATCACATACATTATGGGTGGCAGAGGGTGCTAAGCACCAATCCTAAACCCGCCCATTCCAATCCCGAATAGTGCGAGGAAACAAGGAATTCTTATACGCATCAGTACGGCATCTTATTTCTCTAATCTTATTCCTCCGGTCATTGCGACCTCAATAGGTTGGCTGAAGAAGTATTTCATTGCACTCGAAAGTTAAATTTTTTCGCATATTCTCCAATACATTCGAACGCAAGCTACGTCGTCTGTCTTCCAAACTATCCCAGCCCAATCTATGTATCAATTCTGTCACGCTTTCATAAGGGCTGTAACAACAAGTCACGAATCTAGCGGCTCTCCTCTGCACCCTCTCAACTGAGTCAATCAGAACCTTGCGATAAGAATCCCAAACCCCACAACAGTAATTCAGATGCGGACGCACTAGTGTTTTATACGCTATCTCCTTTGTATGAGCATTACAATTCCTCAAAATACGACCTATGAATCGCAATTTAGAGTTAGCCTTGCCTACGACGGAAGTTATGTGCATGTCCCATTTCATGTTGCTTTGTACTATCACCCCCAGATACTTCACGGAATCAACCGTGTCAACAGCTGAATTGTTTATTTTGTACTCGTGAACAAACTGATTCTTCTTGTTACTTATCCGCTTTGCCTTGCACTTTTGCAATTAAGTGTAAGCTGCCATTTACGGCACCAATCGAAAATAGCATCCAAATCACGCTGAATTTCTAAGCAATCGTCGGAGCACCTTATTTCCCTATAGATAACCGCATCGTCGGCAAACAATCGCATCCAGCATTAGGCGTTGTCACCTAGATCGTTTATAAATATTAAGAAAAGAAGTGGACCTATTACACTTCCTTGAGGAACGCCCGAAGTAACATTTATCTTAGAAGAGGCTTCCCCGTCAACAACGACATACTGTGATCGTCCAGTTAGAAAATCACGTATCCACTCGCAAATCTGAGCCGAAATACCGTAAGCTCGAATCTTCGCTAAAAGTCGGTTGTGTGGCACAGATTCAAAGCTTTCTGAAAATCCAAAAAAAACTGCATCAACTTGCGAACCTGCATCGATAACTTTCATCACGTCATGGGAAAATAGGGCCAACTGTATTTCACGCGATCTCTTCTTCCGAAATCCGTGTTGACACGGTGTAAGTAACTCGTTCTCATCTAGAAACTTCATTATGTTCGAGCATATGACATGTTCCAGAATTCTGCTGCAGACCGATGTTAGAGATATGGGTCGATAATTCCTAGGATTACGTTTTATTTGCTTCTTATGTTTTGTTCGTGTTCAGTGCCGCTTCACTAAGCACAGCAGATAGTTAGTGGTATTGGTTTTATCGCGATACCAAGACACCGTCACAGCTACTTGTTCCGTATCGCTGGCATGTTCATACTGCTGGTACCATTACGCATTTTCTCCAAGTTTCTTCCTAATGACTTTACATTTTTCTTTTTTACTCGTCGATGTCGAGGTCGTTAGAGGCAGGAAATGACTGAGGACAAGGAAGGGAAGGAATTCTGCCATGTCCTTTTGAAGAAACCATCCCGGTATACGCCTGGAGTGATTTGGAGGAAACCCAAATCTGGATGCGTGGACGGGGATTCGAACAGTTGTCCTCCCGAATGCGAGGCCAGAGTGTTAACCGCTCACCCACCATGCTCTGTCAAAGTTTCTTTCCTTTCTTTATTTGAAGATCAATTTCTGTTAATATTTAGGTATCAATTTAGTCCGTACCTGTCTGACACACTATCGTACGTTCTGATCGCCCTAATTTTTAACAAAACGTCTTTCAATCCCTAACATGATTACAACAAAAATATTCGGAAAATTTCGGCGAGTAGGGGTTAATATTGATGGGGAGTTAGTGTAGGATTAGGCATGAACTCTATCAAATGAAAGATAAAAACTAACTGAATCCCGAAATTTACAGATTTTTCTTATTATTTCACAATTTTTGCAACCTTTATCAATAACAAAAAAGAAATAACGTCCCCCATTTATTTTAGAAACTATTCGTCCTAAAATTAACTTAAAATTTGCAGCGACATGTAGTCCGCTTCAATCCTAATGGTTTTTGGCAAAGAACTATAGGAACGATTTTAACATATTTGATATTTCAGCGGATAACTTTTTTAGACAAGAACTACAGGGTGTCCAGAAAAGGACTCCCTGATTTCAAAATTAAATATCTGGAAACCAAAGATTGATAGAGGAATGCAGTAAACGATATGTTTGTCGTGACAGCTGTAAGAAGTGTATTTTATTTTATTTATTTTATTTTATTTTATGGCTTTAGCCAAAGGCTAATACAGCCAATAACATCATACAATATCATAACAAAGATCGATAGAGGAATGCAGTAAACGGTATGTTTATTGTGACAGCTGTAAGAAGTGTATACAGCAGTTTGAAATAATAGTTACAAAAGCTGCTAACAGATGGCGCTGTAATCGCCATACGTAATGCCTAAATAGTGATCCGAAGCTCAGGGCGATCAGTTCCACCATTGAAACGTGAAAGGAAGTTAGCGTACCGAAGGAAGAATTTAAAACCATGTACACCATTGAACAACGCGTTTTTCTGGTGCTAGAGTACCACAGGTTAGAAGAGAGTCCTACGGCAACATAGCGTACAGCGCCATCTGTTAGCAGCTTTTGTAACTATTATTTCACACTGCTGTATACACTTCTTACAGCTGTCACAATAAACATACCGTTTACTGCATTCCTCTATCGATCTTTGTTTTCGAGATATTTAATTTTGAAATCAGGGAGTCCCTTTCTGGACACCCTGTTTATTGTATCATTCGTTGCACAATTTCATGAATCGGATAAAAAATACGTTTTGAAACTACTTTTCTTAATAATTTTGACATTTTGTTTAAGTCACGTCTTAATGGTTTTCAACTAATTCTTTGTTTGATTTATAGGTTGGGATCTATCATTTCAAAGAAAATTTCACAAAACGATCAATGAATAGAACTCGGCTGTTATTGAATGTTTTAATATTCCACAGTAATTTATTTGTATTGAATTCAATTTGCTAGACAATATGTATCTCACTTTAATAGTCTAGTCTAGTTGTCACATTGGTTGCTGATAATCATCTCTCATTTCAGCGAATCCTAAGATTTCTTCTCCTCGTTGTGTTTAGTCTCGTTGACTATATTTTCCACTAAATTTTCGTGTAACATTTGTGTATATTCTTTCTATCTGTTTACAATTTGAATATAGGGTGATTGTCATTAATAATATTTCTACTACGAACGTCTTAGTTATATCTTATTTTTAGAGAAGTTTGCCATTCTTCTCTCTTGTGTCGTGTCAATAACTTTCACTTTAACTAAGAGAGATTTTCTGTCTTCCCATAGTGAGAAGCGACGTATTTTTATGTTGTTATCGTTACGATATTCACTAAGTGAGTGGCCAGGTAGCTCAGTGGTTAAGACGCTTGCTTTAAAATTTTCAGTTCCGGTTCCGGAAGTACTGGTGATGGAAAAAAACCTGTGTTTGTTTATATGAGCGTGGTTCGGATACCACGTTTAACTGTAGGAAAGGAACTGGCCGTCCTACCTCTGACACAATAGGATCCAAGAAAACTTGGGGTTCAAGTCTAAGTTTGATTTTTTTAACTACTAAACGTCTCTTAACAGCGAGGTCTTTAGAGACGGGGAGGATTTGGGGGGGGGGCAAGGAATGGGAAGGAATTCGGCCATTCCACGTTTAACTGTAGGAAAGGAAATGGCCCTCCTACCTCTGACACAATAGGATCCAAGAAAACTTGGGGTTCAAGTCTAAGTTTGATTTTTAAAACTGCTAAACGTCTCTTAACAGCGAGGTCTTTAGAGACGGGGAGGATTTGGGGGGGGGGGGCAAGGAATGGGAAGGAATTCCGCCATTCCACGTTTAACTGTAGGAAAGGAAATGGCCGTCCTACCTCTGACACAATAGGATCCAAGAAAACTTGGGGTTCAAGTCTAAGTTTGATTTTTTTAACTACTAAACGTCTCTTAACAGCGAGGTCTTTAGAGACGGGGAGGATTTGGGGGGGGGCAAGGAATGGGAAGGAATTCGGCCATTCCACGTTTAACTGTAGGAAAGGAAATGGCCCTCCTACCTCTGACACAATAGGATCCAAGAAAACTTGGGGTTCAAGTCTAAGTTTGATTTTTTAAACTGCTAAACGTCTCTTAACAGCGAGGTCTTTAGAGACGGGGAGGATTTGGGGGGGGGGCAAGGAATGGGAAGGAATTCCGCCATTCCACGTTTAACTGTAGGAAAGGAAATGGCCGTCCTACCTCTGACACAATAGGATCCAAGAAAACTTGAGGTTCAAGTCTAAGTTTGATTTTTTTAACTGCTAAACGTCTCTTAACAGCGAGGTCTTTAAAGACGGGGAGGATTTGGGGGGGGGCAAGGAATGGGAAGGAATTCCGCCATTCCACGTTTAACTGTAGGAAAGGAAATGGCCGTCCTACCTCTGACACAATAGGATCCAAGAAAACTTGAGGTTCAAGTCTAAGGTTTTTTTTTTAACTGCTAAACGTCTCTTAACAGCGAGGTCTTTAAAGACGGGGAGGATTTGGGGGGGGGCAAGGAATGGGAAGGAATTCAGCCATTCCCACGTTTAACTGTAGGAAAGGAAATGGCCCTCCTACCTCTGACACAATAGGATCCAAGAAAACTTGAGGTTCAAGTCTAAGTTTGATTTTTTAACTGCTAAACGTCTCTTAACAGCGAGGTCTTTAGAGACGGGGAGGATTTGGGGGGGGGGCAAGGAATGGGAAGGAATTCCGCCATTCCACGTTTAACTGTAGGAAAGGAAATGGCCGTCCTACCTCTGACACAATAGGATCCAAGAAACTTGGGGTTCAAGTCTAAGTTTGATTTTTTAACTACTAAACGTCTCTTAACAGCGAGGTCTTTAGAGACGGGGAGGATTTGGGGGGGGGGGCAAGGAATGGGAAGGAATTCGGCCATTCCACGTTTAACTGTAGGAAAGGAAATGGCCGTCCTACCTCTGACACAATAGGATCCAAGAAAACTTGGGGTTCAAGTCTAAGTTTGAGTTTTAAAACTGCTAAACGTCTCTTAACAGCGAGGTCTTTAGAGACGGGGAGGATTTGGGGGGGGGGGGCAAGGAATGGGAAGGAATTCCGGCCATTCCACGTTT
>JARYHS010007075.1:15024784-15090283 GCA_031002005.1 Vandiemenella viatica
CTCTATTCATTTCCTAAAAGTATCCTCACTATCCCGAAATAAAACAGCTTTCATTTTCTCGTTTACCATCCATTTTTCACACATATATACGGCAACATGTTCCGAACATTTTCATTGTATGTTATTTGAGGTTAAGAGATTTTATTTGCTGTTACAGTCTTTGCGTGGCATATCCTACTTCTTATTTCTCTGCAATATCCTCCGTCTTTCGTGATGCTGCTTCATAGATAGTGTTTCGTAATTTTCTCTTTAGATTTTACCTCTTTGCTATATAACCATTACTTTCGTTCATTGATCTTTGTTTTATAGAATCTTTTCCCACAATTTTCTCCTTATTTTCATCAATTTTCTTCACGTATGTTTCACTTTTGCGAGTCCCCAGATGCTATCGTTAATCAAATCATATTTTAATTTATTTTTCAGGTTTTATATTTATTCACAAATCCATGTCATTCGCAGAATGTTAAATATGTGCAATAAACGTCGATTCATTTCCTTAACTCGCTTCCTATTTACTACTTGTTCGTTCGTTGCTCTGTAAAAGTTTTATATCAGTTTTTTTGTTGTATATACTGGTTTTTTGTATATACTGGTTTTTTGTATACTGCTTTTTTTTAAGAGGTCAAATATTTTAATCAATTTTAAATTACAAAATATTTTTCAGAGTCCTCAAAAGCGACTGAGTTTTTCTTTTTTTCTAATCTTTATTCTTCATCTGTTTTTTTTTCTGTTATTTTTTTTTCTATTTTTCTGCGTTGTTGTTTGTATAATGGTAACAATGGGAGAAGTCACACGCTATGAGACTAACCTCGTATGTAATTTCGTTGACGCGAGCCGATAATTTAAAATTATAAGACGTATTTTAGTGTCTTAGAAATTTGCTTTTGTTTCGTAGCAATTCGTTTTAAATTAAACAATGTCGATTTAGTCGAAAACAAATGGTATCACGTTATCGCTAGAGATACGTGGAATAAATTTTACTCAACCAAGTCCTTTCCGTGGTGGCCATTTTCCAGACACTGTTCTGTTATCTTTAGGTGTTTACTTTGGACACCACTATTGAGGTTAAGGCTATTAGAAGTAAAAGCATGAGGATTCTTTTTTAAAGTTTTGTGTGAGTTTACTTCAGCTGCGTAATTATATATTCACGTGTATTTTTTATTGTGTTATTCTTGTGTACGCTTTTATTTTGATTTTTACCTCTATATTCTTCTTATAACCCTTCTTATGTTTTGTTCGTGTTCGGAGCTGCTGTATTTTCTTCATTGTGATTTTCTGTTGTGTATTTCTGTGTTGAGCTCAGCTCATCTATTCAGTGCTGCTTCACTGATCACAGCAGGTAGTTAGTGGTATTGGTTTTATCGCGAGGTCATTAGAGACGGGAAATGACCGAGGACAAGGAAAGGAAGGAATTCTGCCATGGCCTTTTGAAGAAACCATCCCGGAATACGCCTGGAGTGATTTGGGGAAACCCAAATCTGGATGCGTGGACGGGGATTTGAACCGTTGTCCTCCCGAATGCGAGGCCAGAGCGTTAACCACTCACACACCACACTCTGTCAAAGTTTCTTTCCTTTCTTTATTTGAAGATCAATTTATGTTAATATTTAGGTATCAATTTAGTCCGTGCCTGTCTTTCACACTATCGTACCTTCTGATCACCCTAATTTTTAACAAAACGTCTCTCAATCCCTAACATGATTACAACAAAAATATTCGGAAAATTTCGGCGAGTAGGGGGAGATGGGGAGTTAGTGTAGGCTCAAGCATGAACTCTATCAAATGAAAGATAAAAACTATCTGAATACCGAAATTTACAGATTTCTCTTCTTATTTCACAATTTTTGCAACCTTTGTCGAAAACAAAATAAAGAACATTCCCCATTTATTTCAGAAACTATTCATCCTAAAATTAACTTAAAATTTGCAGCGACATGTAGTCCGCTTAACCCTAATGGTTTTTGGCAAAGGAACTATAGGAATAACTTTTTTAGACAAGAACTACAGGGTGTCCACAAAAGGACTCCCTGATTTCAAAATTAAATATCTCGAAAACAAAGATCGATAGAGGAATGCTGTAAACGGTATGTTTATCGTGACAGCTGTAAGAAGTGTATACAGCAGTGTGAAATAATAGTTACAAAAGCTGCTAACAGATGGCGCTGTAATCGCCATACGTAATGCCTAAATAGTGATCCGAAGCTCATGGCGATCAGTTCCACCATTGAAACGTGAAAGGAGGTTAGCGTACCGAAGGAAGAGTTTAAAACCATGTACACCATTGAACAACGCGTTTTTCTGGTGCGAGAGTATCACACGTTAGAAGAGAGTCCTACGGCAACACAGTGTACAGCGCCATCTGTTAGCAGCTTTTGTAACTGCTGTATACTCTTCTTACAGCTGTCACAATAAACATACCGTTTATTGCATTCCTCTATCGATCTTTGTTTTCGAGATATTTAATTTTGAAATCAGGGAGTCCCTTTCTGGACACCCTGTTTATTGTATCATTCGTTGCCGAATTTTATGAATCGGATAAAAAATACGTTTTGAATCTACTTTTCTTAATAATTTTGACATTTTGTTTAAGTCCCGTCTTAATGGTTTTCAGCTAATTCTTTGTTTGATTTATACATTGGGATCTATCATTTCAAAGAGAATTTCACAAAACGACCAATGAATAGTATTCGGTTGTTATTGAATGTTTTAATTATTATATTTATTTGTAGCGGATTCAATTTGCTAGACAATATGTATCTCACTTTAATACTCTAGTCTAGTTGTCACATTGGTTGCTGATAATCATCTCTCATTTCAGCGAATCCTAAGATTTCTTCTCCTCGTTGTGTTTAGTCTCGTTGAGTATATTTTCCTCTAAATTTTCGTGTAGGATTTGCGTATATTCTTTCTATAGGGTGATAATCATTAATAATATTTCTACTACGAACATCTTTGTTATATCTTTTTTTTTTTATTTTTAGAAGTTTGCCTTTCTTCTCCCTTGTGTCGTGTCAATAACTTTCACTTTGATACCCTCCTCACTAAGAGGAATTCTTTCTCTTCCCATATTGAGAATCCACGTATATTTATGTTGTTATCGTTACGATATTCACAAACTGAGTTACCTGGTAGCTCAGTGGTTAAGACGCTTGCTTTTAAAATTTTGAGTTCCGGTTCCGGATGGAAGTACTGGTGTTTGATTATGCCAGGAGGCTCCGTGGTTCGGATTCCACGTTTAACTGTAGGAAAGGAACTGGCCGTCCTACCTCTGACACAATAGGATTCAAGAAACCTTGGGGTTCTAGTCTAAGTTTTTTTTTTTTTTTTTTAACTGCTTAACGTCTCTTAAAAGCGATGGCTTTAGAGACGGGAAAGGATGGGGGGGGGGGGGGGGAGGGGGCAAGGAATGGGAAGGAATTCGGCCATCGCCTTTTGAAGGAAGCATCCCGGCATTTGCATCGAGTGATTTGGGAAATCTTGGAAAACCCATATCTGGATGCCCGGACGTGAATTCGAACCGCCGTCCTCCCGAATGCGAGGCCAGAACTGTCTAATTTAAGATACTGTACTAGTCGCTAGCTGTTGGCCACTGAACCGTATGTTCGTGAGCCTTGCTATAGTTCAACAGCACTGTTTTAAATGTTGTATGTAACATATCAGTGGCGGCTCTAGACGTGCCACTGTGACATGTCACTACCTCTAATCATGAATAAATAAAATCAAAAATAAATGCAGTGAAAGAAAAATAAATATTTATAAATGCGGCATTCTCTACTCTACTGCTACGGAAAGTATTGATCTCCATCTGTTGGCCACATCAGTGAACTGTTTCGGTGTCGTGGAGACAATGCTTGGATGGCACAGATCGCGCATGCGCTCTAGCGTTTTCGCCGAAATATTCAAGGTCGGGGGTTCGCTTTGTTAATGGGGTATGGAGAAAACTTCGTTCTGTCACACGCTGCAGCTCGATAAAGTTAGTAATACTGCCGGCGGAGTGCAGCAGCTGCCATTTTTGTAGCATTCTACTAAATGTCCACTGGAACAGTGCTTCAGCCTGTTCGCTGATTACTGGTGGTCCGCGAACATAGTTCAGGAGTTCCACAGGCATAATATCATAAATTCTGGTACCATATTCGTACTGTATAAGGCTGTATGCCCAACATTTAAAAGCCTTGAATATTTCAATGACCCGGCAAAAAATATGGCATTTCCAGGATGAGATAGAACAGCATTGTTTCTACAACAGTCTATTCACTTCCATGTGGCGTCTAGAGATTAAGTAAATGACGGTTTACTAAGGGTTTTAAGTGGGTATGAGGAACCGCGGTAGTTGATAAGATTGGTAATGCGAGAGGTGATGTAAATAAAAATAAAAGGCATACGGTCTAGCGTCTTTTATTTTGGTTTATGTATGTAGGCCGGTGGTATAGTGTAGCGCCCATCCTGTAGTAACATTATTATTTATCTGGTTATTAACATTATTATTTATCTGGTTTGGTCTGATTAACTTGTAATTAGCTTTTAGTAGTTCACATCCAGTTTTATATCTGCGTTTTCATAGGATTCAGAACGTGGTTTTAAATTTATTTTGTTATAATTGTACATTTTAATAACAACAAAATAAAATTAGGCCCAGGGTGTAAGACATTAAAAAAGACAGAGGAAAAATTGCGGAGGTAACTGGCGACGGAGGAAGGAAACTCAGAAGAGGAATATGAAGTTGTGTGATCGTCGTCCATAGTCGGCTGAAACGAAAAGGAGAAAAAAAAAAATTAGGCCTGTTTGAGTTAATGGCCTACAGCATTATTTTTGAAAATTTACTAGTCCTCGGATTGAAAAAGGTTTGGATACGCTGCCCTAGAAGCTTTGTCAATGCGAGCAGGCAATATTGTTTTTTTCTTAGATTCTCTGAAGGAGAATTACATAAGTTTATGAATGCACGCAACAGGAAACGATTCTCAAGACAAATGTGTTCCACTGCTGTCGTGGTCATCGAAGACAGTGCCGGATAAGAAAGTATGGGGTCCAAGGCACTCTCAAAAATTTTGATTCCCTCTGTTTTTGAAATTAATTATATGTATTTTATAAGTTCAAAGAAAAGTGTTTGTAGATGATTAATAGAAAATATAATATTTTTATTCAATTAAAAAACGAATTTTACAATTTATCATATTTTGAAAATTACTTTTATTTATCGTACACTACTGTGAAACAAAAAAATTAATTTCCATGCTTTTCATATCATTTTGATTGTTTTATTCTTTATGATTTTATTTTTTATTATTTTAATTTAGTGAAAAAAGTGAACTTTCAGGGAGTCTTCAAAAATCAGGGCTCCAGGCTACTGCCTAGTCGTCCTACCTTTGGGTAATCCAACACTGCTTGTTGATCAACTTGTCGGTTTTTGGCTAATCACTAAATGTTTAACGTTTGGTCAATTTTAAAACATTTATCATTGATTAATTTCAAAATCATTTAATTAATCCGGCAGTAATTGCAGGTAATGAGACTTTCACACGTAACAAATCTTTATATAGCGAGATTCTTACTCTGAGCTGTTTTTCACCTTTCACTTCAATGATGATCAGTAAGCCGCGAAAACATTCAGTGGCGGATCCAGGGAAGGAGTGGGCTAGGGGGCTTAGGCGCCCCCCACCCTCAAAAGCACCAAGGTCACCCCGGATGACATGGATTCTGGAAACCTTTTTTATTTGCTGTTCTTGTGAGGGCGGCATTCCAAACCTAATCCTAGCCCCCCTCCCCCCCCCCCCAATCAAACCAAAATCCTGGATCCGCCACTAGAAACATTTTGTTGTTGTCACTACCTGAGCAACTCACTTCGGCCGCCACTGTAACATATATCTCTTTCGTGCTATGTTCTTTTTGACTTCGGACAACGGAGGAAAACACTGTGCGTTTTCTTTTATTTTCTTTGTTCCCAATATATCTTCATCCTTTTTCTTTCCCATTGGGAAAATTAAGAGAGGTGCAATGAGCAGGGCCGCAATCTGGCACTTGATTTCAGGCAAAATAGTATGAGAAAATTTTCTTTCGTAGAAAGGGGTGTAAAGGATTGGAATAAATTGCCAAGAGAATTGACGAATACTTTACCAAAAACACTTACGTAAAAATTAGTCGAGGTCAAAACTAGGTTGAAAGAAGAAAGGAGAAAGACGGGAGTGTAGGGAGATTGCCACCGGAGCGGGCGTTCCATCCCAATTTCATCAATTATACGGGGTGTTCAGAAAAGGACTCCCTGATTTCAAAATTAAATATCTCGAAAACAAAGATCGATAGAGGAATACAGTAAACAGTATGTTTATCGTGACAGCTGTAAGAAGTGTATACAACAGTTTGAGGAATACTTCGGGAATCGAGTCATTGCTTTGGGATATCCCGAATTTACTGGTGCAGACATGGATTGGCCTCCATATTCGCCGGATGTGACTCCCTGTGACAGTGAAAGACATGGTCTACCCGAAGCATCCCGCCACGCTGGACGAGCTGGAATCGGCGATCTCTGCGGCATGTGAATCCATTTCGGTCGAGACACTACGAAATGTGATGGCGAATTTCATTCTTCGTTTGCGCCACCTCTGTAGTGCCAATGGTGAACATTTTGAAAACATTGTGATGTGATTGTTTGCAAAGATTGTTTTCATACGATTATTTCACTTATGTATGCTGATATGAGCTGTACAGCGTACAGCGCCATCTGTTAGCAGCTTTTGTAACTATTATTTCACACTGCTGTATACACTTCTTACAGCTGTCACAATAAACATACCGTTTACTGCATTCCTCTATCGATCTTTGTTTTCGAGATATTTAATTTTGAAATCAGGGAGTCCTTTTCTGGACACCCTGTATATTAAATTGTAATTTCTCTTGGAAATCTTGAAATTGTGCCATTTTTTTTCGACATACGAACCTGTCCATGTTGGTACAAACATGAGTTAAATAACTGTTTTGTATTTTGGAATGTTTGTCAAAATGGTCGGACAATGCTTTTTGTCGGTGTTTTGAAGATATGTGGTGTTAGTTTGTTTGTAATGGCTGACTGATTTTTCCCGTTGCAGCCGACGCCAGCGCCGCGTCTCGGCCGGTGGCGACAGCAGAGTCGCTCGTCGAAGCGCCGCTCGCGCCCGTCGTCGACGACAACGACGTGGACGCCGAGAGGCCGACGGCAGAGCCACCTGGCGCCGCGCCGGGCGTACTGGGCGGCCTGCTGCACCGCGCGGCGCGCCACGTTCTCGACTGGTGGCGGGGCCCTGAACCAGGTGAGTCGGCTCTGCAGGCGCCTGTACTACCGACCAGACGCACTGACTGACAGCACAGCGAGTAACACAAATCTTCTATATATTAATACGCTAAGCGAAAACTTATGTTACATTTTTAAGAATATTGCGCGCACGGAGAAGTGTCAGATTTGGCATAGTTTTAAGATTTTCAGGTTTTCTCGAATTTTCCAGGCAACTTTTCTAATTTTTCTTTCTTTAAAAACCTTATTCGCAGTATTATGAACATTTCTTAGAAAAAAAAGGTTAGCTAAATCGGTACACAGAAAAAAAAAACTTTCATTTTTCTCCGAATTTTCCAATTTTCCGCACAACACTTCCAATTTGTCATTAGCTAAAACCTTATTCGGACTGTTACGAACATTTAAAAAAATTAGCTAAATCGGTCCATAGAAAACTTTCAGTTTTTTCCGAATTTTAAAATTTTCCGTACAACTTTTCCCATTTTTTTTTTTTTTTTTTTTTTTTTTTTTTTTTTTAAATATTTACATGCATTGTCATCCAGTTCTGAGCTATGGTCAAAATTTCAAGTCTCTAGCTCATCGAGAAGTTAGTTTAAAATAAATTACTAAATTCCTCCCCGACAAAGCCGAAAGCGACTTAATAAAAACATTTTAAAAAAGATCCAAGAATCCGAAACAGCCGTCGTGTTCACGGCTGAAGACGTCACGGAACAGAACAGGTGTAGTTCTCTGTTCCAGGGGCGTAGCTACTATGGGGCTAGGCGGTGCAGTGCACCGGGGCCCCTACGCTCAGGGGGCCCCCAAGCATACCTCAAGGGGCCCCCCAAGCGAAGTTCGGAGGCCCACGAGCCTTCATGGAGAACTGGCGAACTTTTTTTTTCTTAGCTCTACAGTCGTCTAAGGGGGCCCCTTAGCACAACTCAAGGGCCCCATCCTCAGCACAGGGGGCCCTTACCAGCAACACAAAGCAAAAAGGTCGCCCATCTGGCCTGAGGGCCCAAAATAATTTTTTTGCACCGGGGCCCTTGTTGACCTAGCTACGGCATTGCTCTGTTCGCACGATCAGATGTAAAATAGTCACCCGAGCCTTTCTACATTCGTCACGTGCCAATGCAGCCCTTTGATAGTTAATGTAATCATCATATATATTATTTCTATAAGGTATTTTTTTGTCACAAGCCTGTATCTTCCTTCATACGTAACCGAAATCAATGAATGAGGTGTCATTTTAAAGCTTATGGACTTCACTTTGGTCACATCATATTTTAAGAACTGAAGTTTTCGGAATTCGACCCTTAAAGGGCGAAAATGTTAATATTTCTAAAATGCTGTTTTCTGTGTTACGAGTCATTTATCTCCCTGGATACCTATCTGAAATCGTTTAATGAAGTATCATTTTAAAGGTTAAGATCTCCGCTTTAGTGACGTCATATACTAAGACAGAAATGTTTCGGAATTTGACCCTTAAAGGGCAAAAGTATCAATATTTTTGCAATTCGTTTTTGTGTCACGAGCGATTTATCTCCCTTAATATCTAACCGATATAGATAAATGAGGTATCATATTAAAGAATAAGGTCTCCGCCATGGTAACATTATATTTTAAGAAAGGAATTTTTCGTAATTCGACCCTTAAAGGGCAAAAATGACAATTTTTCTAAAATGTGTTTTTTGTATCTCGAGCCATTTATCTCGCTGGATATCTATCAAAAATCGATAAATCAAGTATGATTATGAAGAATAATGTCTCAAATTTGGTAAAATCATATTTTAAGACAGACGTTTTTGAAATTTAACCCTTAAAGGGAAAAGTATAAATTTATCGATAACACATTTTTGTGCCACGAGTGATTTATCTCCCTTAATATCTAACCGATATAGATAAATGAGATATCATATTAAAGAATAAGGTCTCCGCCGTGGTAACATTATAATTTGAGAAAGGAATTTTTCGTAATTCGACCCTTAAAGGGCAAAAATGTCAATTTTTCTAAAATGCGTTTTTTGTATTTCGAGCCATTTATCTCGCTGGATATCTATCAAAAATCGATAAATCAAGTATGATTGTGAAGAATAATGTCTCAAATTTGGTAAAATCATATTTTAAGAAAGATGTTTTTGTAATTTAACCGTTAAAGGGAAAAAGTATAAATTTTTCTATAACACATTTTTGTGTCACGAGCGATTTATCTCCCTTAATATCTAACCGATATAGATAAATGAGGTATCATATTAAAGAATAAGGTCTCCGCCATGGTAACATTATATTTTAAGAAAGGAATGTTTCGTAATTCCACCCTTAAAAGGCAAAAATGTCAATATTTCTAAAATACGTTTTTTTGTGTTTCGAGTCATTTATCTCACTGGATTTCTAACCAAAATCGATAAATGAAGTAGGAGTATAAAGAGTAAGCTTTGGTGACATCATATTCAACCTCACTATTCAACGCATTTTATTCGCAAAATTTTCGCACGGGTCGTCTAGTCTGTTAAATTACTATTGATAAACAGAGTTTGTTTTGTTTTTCGTGGTGTGGTGAGCGTGGCGTTGTTTTTGCAGAGGCGCGCACGATCCGAGAGGAGCCGAAGACAGGCGGAAGAGGACGAGGGCGACCTGCTGAACGGCGACTACGACAACTACAACAACGGCAACGGCAACGGCGACGACGAGGACGGCGTCATAGAGGCGGGCGAGCCCGACGGCTACAACGGCAACAACGGCGACTACAACGGCAACCAGGGCGAGTACACCAAACAACCCTCACCTCATCAAACACGACTATCATTTTTTTCGTTTATAATGCAGTTCTCTGCTCACAAATATTTTCATGCAACAGGCCCAGCAGATTTAATAGTATTCGCGACTTATTGTTTAACCTTTTAGAACATAATGTATAAAAAGAATCCGTTCTGTGTGCCCTGTTTGGTAACTGTTTAGTAACAAAACAGCGCACACATTGATATAACACTCTTTACACGTACGTTTTCAGGTGTGTATTCAACAAATTCGGCTGCAGCCTCGCACAGATTGTTTTGATATTTGTATTTTTGATGCACTAGATACCGCAGGCTATGTTCTGGTTGGGCTCCGGCCTCACTCATGGTATGTCGTGCACATTCACAGTGTGCGTCTTCATGTGTGGTTGCTATTCACATTATTTTATAATAATCACCATCTCAGTATTTCTTTTTCTTAACTACTCTCTGCGATGTTTTACTGCTTTCATTTCCCTCAGCAAATCACAGACGCCATATATGTTGCGCGCAAACCACGGAGGAAAGAAATATATGGAGAGGAAATACCGCTTATTCTGTGACGCCGCCTCTAAACTCACGGCTGATACTGCGCATGCGCAACAGCGGCGGCGGCCATATTACGTATCCATACAATTGCTATTTGGAGACAGTATATCCCGAAAACTAAGCAAGATATCGAAACATTTTATTCTTTATCTTCGATTTTTCTCGTCGTGTTACATAAGAATCCATCATCAAATTTGACTTTTTGCGAAATTTTTCTTCTGCATTTCAAATCACTTTTGAGACAGTATATCTCGAGAACTAGGCAAGACATCGAAAAATTTTATTCTTTATTTTTTACTTGTCTCGCCTTTTTAAATAAGAATCAATCGTCAAATTCGACTTTGACCAATTATTTCTTCTGAATTTCAACTAAAATATCTCACATTTGAGACAGAATATCTCGAAAACTAAGCAGGATATCAAAAAATTTTATTCTTAATTTTTTATTTGTCTCATCGAGTTACATAATAATCCATCATCAGATTGCGACGTCACGTTTATCCTAGAGTCCCCTTGAGGTTTTTGTACATATTCCCCGTGTCTGTATGGATAGGTAATATGGCGGCCACGCCCCTCCCACTCCTCTCCCTCCTGCGTCACTTCAATGCGTGGTGAATGTCTCTTGCGTCGTCTCCATATATTTCTTTCCTCCATGGCTCAAACAGAACTGACAACAAACACAATGGTTTGCTCCTCTGCCGCAAGGAATAGCGTGGGCTGCCAGAACAAAAACGTTATACCAACAACCAGGCCTGCCAATTCACATCCACAGCACAGGTATCAAACCTAATGATCGCCTGTGTTAAAAAGGAAATAACATCAAACAGTTAATACACCCTAAAGTTCGGAATTACAGTATACCTTACAGCTGTTGCGAATGTTATCACTTCTGCCTACTCACAAAGTTTCTACAATTTGCCTCAAGAAGAAAACATTACCGAGTCGTAAGCGATTTCCCTGTAACCGGGTTTTCCAGGCGAGAGTCGCATACTTGCTGCGAGTCGCCTTTCTACAGACTGATCGTACTATTAGATTGTTGGTGGTTTAATTAACATGATAAATACCTAGTCCACGAGACACTGCACTTTAACCTTGCTTTTATTTTCAGAAACACGAGGTCAAAGATACTGTTTACATGCATACATACAATCCAGCGATTGTATACAACACTTCTTCCACAGACAATACAGTACTTGCCCGTCGTAAATTGAGACTGTTTCTCTGTCTCGGATGTTTGCTTTATCGAAATTTCTAGAACACTTCAAAGCTTCCGACAGATATTTCTCGAACATTAACAATACTTAAACAATTGAAACATATTAAAGACAATCAGAATTAACACATAATCATTCACCATCATTACACAATGGTCAGAAATGGAAATTAAAGATACTTAAACATAAAATTATCAACAGAAATAATTTTAAACTGTAGAAAATTGTTCTTTAGACATCGTAACTTGCCTTAATAGTTGGAATTACAAACATTTAAGCAATTCTCTTGCACAATTCTGTCCTTAAACACATTAAATGGTATTTACAAAATTTCTTTACAAAAAACTAAGTCTATTTACACTGATCTACAGTTAATTGAAAACCAAACATACAAGATCTTATTCAACCAAACTCTAGGTTACTACAAATGCCTCATAAAATACAATTCCATTTAAGTTTAGGTATGATGGCTGTTACAGTACTCTATGTGATTTTAATTGTAATGCCGTCCATATACAGCAGCACCAATTTACGTGTAAACATATTTATGCCTTAAGTAAATTGTTCATTAAAGTTATTTAACTATTTTACCTTTGTCAGCAAACACCTCGTTACAAATTTTGCAGCGGTCGCTCACTCCGTTAACAAAAAAATAGAAATTTGCTTACTGCTCGGCCACATGTGCTGTGTCCAGCCCACCGTGTTGGCTATGACGTGATATTTGCGAGTGGATACGTGATTTTCTAACTGGTCGATCACAGTATGTCGTTGTTGACGGGGAAGCCTCTTCTAAGATAAATGTTACTTCAGGCGTTCCTCAAGGAAGTGTAATAGGTCCACTTCTTTTCTTAATATTTATAAACGATCTAGGTGACAACGTCAAATGCTGGTTGCGATTGTTTGCCGACGATGCGGTTATCTATAGGGAAATAAGGTGCTCCGACGATTGCTTAGAAATTCAGCGCGATTTGGATGCTATTTTCGATTGGTGCCGTAAATGGCAGCTTACACTTAATTGCAAAAAGTTCAAGGCAATGCGGATAAGTAACAAGAAGAATCAGGTTGTTCACGAGTACAAAATAAACAATTCACCTGTTGACACGGTTGATTCCGTGAAGTATCTGGGGGTGATAGTACAAAGCAACATGAAATGGGACATGCACATAACTTCCGTCGTAGGCAAGGCAAATTCTAAATTACGATTCATAGGTTGTATTTTGAGGAATTGTAATGCTCAAACAAAGGAGATAGCGTATAAAACACTAGTGCGTCCGCATCTGGATTACTGTTGTGGAGTTTGGAATCCGTATCGCAAGGTTCTGATTGACTCAGTTGAGAGGGTGCAGAGGAGAGCCGCTAGATTCGTGACTTTTTGTTACAGCCCTTATGAAAGCGTCACAGAATTGATACATAGATTGGGCTGGGATAGTTTGGAAGACAGACGACGTAGCTTACGTTCGAATTTATTGGAGAATATGCGAAAAAATGTAAACTTCGAGTGCAATGAAATACTTCTTCCGCCAACCTATTTAGGTCGCAATGACCGCACGGATAAGATTAGAGAAATAAGATGCCGTACTGATACTTATATGTATTCCTTCTTTCCTCGCACTATTCGGGATTGGAATGGGCGGATTTAGGATTGGTGCTAAGCACCCTCTGCCACCCACAATGTTTGTGATTTGCAGAGTATGAATGTAGATGTAAATGCTGTCTGGCGGTGATGATGGTTCAGCTAGTTCCAGTCCTGATGGTAGGGTGGTATTCGTGACAGTGCGTATGCAGTGAGGGGAACATTAATCCCGGGTTACATGCTCTCGATTCTTCATCTCTCACTTTACAACACCCAACACACGCACCGTCACAACCAACCACACCTACAATGACACACACTGATTAAGGCAGCCACCCAGTCACCTTCCAGAGAGAGTCGCATGGCACGAGCGACAAACAACCTGTTGTGGCGTCGTAACAAGAAGCTTCCCCCATCTTCCGTCCTTGTACCTCTTCCAACTGATACCCATATGATTGTGTGCGGACGCGTGACTGTGGTGTTGTGTTGCAGGTCCTGGCGGAGAGGGCGACGACGAGGACCTCTTCGGGCAGGGCGCCTCGGGGTCCGGAGACTTCACGTGGCCGCAGGGCTCCACCCAGAGGACGCCGTCCGCACCCACCGACCCGCAGGGCAGACCCCGTGAGTCTCACCCCATAGTCTCCCCGACCAGCCGCACCTTAATACACGCAAAGCTGCATTCCCACGGCGCGTCGTAAGGGAGCCGGCACCGCATTAGCTCTCGACACCTCCCCACCACCTTGCCTAGTGTCGTTTCTGCTACACGCACCTTTCATCTTTACCGCCTGGCGGTGGTGACCACGGCCGGCTCACCATACAACGCGCCGTGGAAACGCACTTTTAGAGAGCCGTGGAGAAACTCGGGGCACCTGGCAGTAAAAGCAACACAAGACGCACGCGGCTTGCGGCGACTCACCCTGTGCACCGTGACTCAACGGTTCCTTAAGCAGCTCCAGCACCCATAACTTTTTTTTTTTTTTTGCTGTCGTCAGTCATTCGACTGGTTTGATGCAATCCTCCATCCCTTCCTATCCTGTGCTAACCTCTTCATTTCTACATACCCCCTACAACCCACGTCCACAATTATCTGCTTCATATATTCTAATCTGTGTCTTCCTCTACAGTTCTTACCTTCGACTGTTCCCTCCACTAACAAATTAACCAATCCAGCATGTCTCAAAATATGACCTACCAGCCTGTCTCTTCTTCCTGTAAGCTTCTTCCATAAACTTCTTTTCTCACCCATCATTTCCAAAACTCGTTCATTTCTTACTTTACCTGTCGACTTAATTTTCAGCATTCTTCTGTAGCACCACATTTGAAATGCTTCAATTTTCTTTCTTTCCGGTATTCATAAAGTCCATGTTTCGCTACCGTAAAGTGCTGTGCTCCATGCATAGAGTTTTAAAAAGTTCTTTCTAATTCCTAGATCAATACTTGAAACTAAAAGGTTTCTCTTTTTCATGAAGGCTCTTTTTGCTAGTGCTATTATGCTTTTAACATCATTCCTGCTTCGGCCATCGGTTGTAATTTTGCTTCCCAAGTAACACAACTCACTCACTTCTCCAATTGCATTCGATCCTATTTTTATATTTAATATGCTAGTATTGGTATCATTTCTACTACATTTCATCACTTTTGTCTTACTTTTATTTATATTCAGTCCAAAATCTTCCTTCAGTATTTTGTTCATGCCATTCAGTAACTTCTCAATATCCTCAGCCCTCTCTGCTAACAAGACAATCTCATCAGCAAATCGTAGCATACTGATTTTTTCTCCCTGAAAACTTATGCCACATGGAAATTTTTCTTTGACTCTATTCATTGCTTCTACGTACAAGTTGAATATTAATGGGGATAGACTACAGCCTTGTCTCACACCCTTTTTAACTGATGCATGTCTCTCGTTATTCTCTACTTTTATTATAGCCACGTGATTCTTATATAGTTTATAGAGTATTCTTCTCTCTCGATACTTTAGACCTGACTTCTTTAAAATTTTGAACATCTTGTCCCACCTAACATTATCAAATGCTTTTTCTAAATCAACAAATGCCATAAAAGTATCTTTGTTTTTCTTGATCCGCCCTTCAAGTATTAATCTTAAAGACAGAATTGCTTCCCTTGTATCTCGATTTTTCCTAAGCTAAAACTGATCTTCACCTACTATCTCTTCTACTACCCTTTCCATCCTTCTGTATATTATTCTGGTCAGTAATTTTGAAGCATGTGATGTTAGACTAATGGTGCGATAATTCTCACATTTGTCGGCTTGTGCTTTCTTTGGAAGTGTGAAGATGATATTTTAACTTAGTGACATGAATTTGTGTCTGTTATCCAAGAACTGCTTAACACATGCTCACGGAGTTTGAAAGCTTATACTCACCTGCATGCAAACACAACCCGACGCTACCCTCATAGCGTCGTATTTCGTCTCTTAAGCCTCGATTACACGGAGCGATTTTTGTCGCTGCTGCTAACCTGTCACACGGAGCTGCGATTAGGTTGTTGCTAGCGAAGTAATGTATCAACCTTATTCGTTGCGTAGTTCAGAAACGACCGATTCGTTCGGCTAATGCTGAGTTGAGTACACATTTGTTAAATGAGATAAAAAGTAATAGATCCACCACTCAATTTGACGAGGAGGAAAAGCGGAGGCCTCTATGTTTCTTCTGAGAGAACTAGCTTCAGAGGATGCCCTAGCCTCAGAAATATTCAGCGTCTAACTCAGAGGTCACCAACCTTTTTATCCCGTCGACCCCTTCATAGAATATTTGCCTCTTTATCGACCCCCAGATTAAGTATTAAATAAAACATTAAATCATTTTTGGCATTTCTAATGCTAAGCAATAAGGAGAATGCATAACAACCCATTTCTTATAAAGTCTACCCAATAATATTTACTGAAAAAGGAAATATTTTCCACTGTTATTATAATCTTAAAATATGATAAGAAAATAATGGATAGATGGAATAAATTTCGAATAAAGGTCTGACAAATATAACGGATGGTTCTTGAACTGTTTTAACTCGTTACATAGCAATGGAACCACATTCCTAAGTAATTCTTCAGAAGAATCATACAAGTCAACACGCCTGTGCAAACCATCACCTCTTGACAACCACCTTACCTCAGTATGCAAAAGTAACTGGTTGAAAGGTCAATCATTTTCTTCACATAGCTTCGCAAACAGTAGCGAATCAGAGAATAAGAATTATTTTTATTTATTCACCTGATTTTTATTGAAATAATCCCATTTTTCGTAAACATTTTAATTAATCTTCTTTAAAGTTTCGACCCCAGTGCTATAATCGACCCCTGCGGAACTCTTATCGACCCCTTGGGGTCGTTATCGACCACTTTGGGGACCCCTGGTCTAACTGAAGGAATGTGTGATAAATTACTTGAACTTATAAAAAAGATACAATGGTAAGAGGTGCGATTCCACGTAAGACAAAACTAAAAATTAACTTGCGTTACATCACATGAGGTGATAGCCTGAAGCCTTTCGAGTATTTATTCATAGCTAAATTACTTCCTGTATGCATCCTTAATATTCTTAATTTTTTTCTGAGATGTTCCTTGGATGCATTCACCAATCCAGCTTCATTCGATTCAATAAATAACCTCCTCAGACGATTTTTTCTTGTTAATTTATTTATTGTTACTCTTGTTCAACAGTTCTTCATATTTCCGATAAACATAAAAGAACATAAAAAATCAACCATTTTCTTACATTTCCTTCCCGGATCTTCATGATGACAAAAAAAAATAAGAAAGAAAAACATGGAATAAGCCAATAAACGGTGAACTTCTGACAACAACAGAAACACTAGCGACTGAGCTGTCAGACGAGGCGATGAGTCACGTGACCGCCACAATCACGTGGTACAATGCGGTGAGAACTGAACATCTTCAGACGGAGTGGCTGCTGTTTTTTTATAGCTGCTAGTCGAGGCAGCAGCAGCGATAAAAATCGCCCCATGTGACCGAGAGGGATACGCAAGCAGCATGGCACACCGCGCCACACCCTAAAACAGCCTACTGCGGCTCCTCTGCTAAGACTGTGGGTTCGATCCTCGCTCGCACATATCCATATACAGGGTTATTCAAAAAGAACCAGCAGATTTTGCATTTTTATTCCTAAGGAACTATAAAACATACCATTACGGTTTTTTTTTTTTTTGTAACTGCTTTACGTCTCTTTTTAACATCGAGGTCTTTAGAGACGGGAAAGGATGGGGGGCAAGGATGGGGAAGGAATTCGGCCATGGCCTTTTGAAGGAAGCATCCCGGCATTTGCCTGGAGTGATTTGGGGAAACCATGGAAAACCCAAATCTGGATGCCCGGACGGGGATTCGAACCGCCGTCTAATTTAGAGCTGTTTGCAACTTGATTCTTGATTGATTTTCTAATTTCATCAAATCAAAAATTGGAAAAGGCTGTAATGCAAAATTACCATTAAACAGGCCTGAATTAACTTTGTTCAGTACTAAAAAATGTACTTTTCACCTTTCTTATGATAGAGAAAACATAGTTTTCATCATTCGTTATCGGCAAATTATCACTTCAATTGCTTTGATACCGTCCTAAACTTGTCCTGTTAAATTCTTGACATTAGAAACCAAAATTTCTAGAATTTGTCGGTTATATTGCTTGATTATTGGCTAAAACGGTAGAAAAGGTACGTATTTCTTCCTGTAACTACTTGTTTTCTTTGTGACATGAAAGTTTGCAGGAGAACGGAGCACTTTGAAAATCCGTCCGCAATTAAAAATGGCTGCCTCTCATAAAACGTAGTGTATGAGGTTCCTAAAAACTGATAATAGAGAGCAGCAAACGATAACAATTTGAATGACCATAACAAAGATTTAATTTATTGTAACCGGAGGATGCGGGAGATTAAAAATACTTGAAAAAAAGTAACTGTCCCAAAGTGCCCCTGCTGTCCTAAAGTAATTAAAAAAAAATGAGTAATAGACTTGGAGTGTGTAGCGTCTGGGTTTTATGACGTTATTAACATTAGAATAAAATAATGAGATGCATTAATTAATATGTCAATTTGCAAAATTTATCCAGGGTAGGCGCCAAGAATGGAAGTGTTCTCTATCCGAGAGAAGCGACATTCCAATTCTGAAATACTTTTTATCGAAGCAATTATACTTTTAAAATTACCAATAAATACACATATGTTTATCTGATCAAATGATATACTGGTACATTGAAAGGAAGTTATTGAAAGCAGGGTTTACAACACCTATTATTTTCTTTGAATATAAAATTGATTGGTTTATTGAACAGAACTGAATATTAAAAGTTTCTTTTGAACAATTTAGAGCATGATTCTCATCTCAGAGCGTTGCCTAGGGTTGAATGACGCAAGAGTGTCTGTACATCGCCGGCGTTCTTTACCGTGGCAGATGATATGCGGATAAAACAGAGTTTCACGGACCCTGTTGATCAGCTGGGCGCAAGGTCACTTGGCGAGGTAGCTCCCCGCAGGTCGGCAATCTCCCGTGGTGTGCCGGTGCGGATCGTTTGCTGGCCAGAAGCAGAATGTCTTTCCTCCCGCTTGTTCGCCCCGTTGAAAACTTACAGGCTCCCGAGTTTTAGCAGACGCGGGAAATTTCAGCGAGTCGCAGCGTTTGGCGGGTCGTCCACGATCTCCATTGGTGCTCCTCATACAACATAAAAAACTTATGGTTGCTAAAAGTTCGTAGCACACAGTTTGATTCGCTGGTTCCCAACAGAGGTATTGCGCAACCTGACTTTTTCTCCGAAGCATGGTTTCTCTAGTTTAAACTTTCTACTGTACCAGGAAATCCTCATTTCGGCACAGTCCCTATACTGTCCTTTGAATTTCATTGAATGCGTAAAGCTTTTAACCTTACAGCCTGTCATAAATCGTTCGGTCTTTCAGCGCAGGTATGAGTCACCTGGCTCTCGCCGATGCCAAAGAAACGTGGAATTCACACGCATAAATTTCCCGTCACCAAGGGACATTACAAGTGGCAGTATGAGATCGATAGAAAACAAATGGAAACAAAATTTGTGGAGCGAGGGCCGAACACTCGAGCTGTGTAGGTTGAGTGGCTTGTGCAGTGGGCATGGCTTGTGTTGCAGGTTTCTACCGCATGACTATCACGGTGCTGGAGCCGTACAGGCCGGGCTACGAGGACCGCGACAGTGACGACTTCCAGCGCCTCAGCGGCCCCCTGGTGGACGCACTCCAGCAGCTGTTCCAGGACACTCCAGGCGAGCAGCGCGCCACAGTCATCAGGATACAGTCAGTACCACACCAAGCCTCCAACTACACTTTACACCTTCAGACACCTGCATGCAGTGGTGTATCACGTCACCATTTTACAATAAATTCAAAAATATTATTCTTTTGATAATACAGCTAATAATTATGATTGCCTTTATTATTGATATCATTAATGCTGGCCGCTATACAAAATAATCTGTGATTACTATCAGTCCCTTTTGAAACACAAGTTAATGAAGTTATTGTGCCCTTCACGTCTGACAGCTTGCTGTGCAATGTGAAGTTCGCCAGAACGCTTCCATGGTTTGGATTTCACGTCCCCTCTGGGTCTAACAACCCTCCTTCTAAAGGTGGCTCCCCATGGCCACCACATTTGCCGGCCACGCTGGTTTAACTCTATCCGTCGCCCAGTCGGTAAACATCGAACGCCCGGGTAGCTGAAACGACAACGTGGTGGGGAGTGCTAGCCTGTGGCGCGTGCGCATACGTACAATTCGACTGCGTGGCGTGGCCTAGAAAACCACGCGCCGTGGGAAGCCTGCCTAACAGGGATGTGCACACGTCCAGAGCAAATTCAAGCTGAAAACGAAGTGTTAATGTGGTCCCAATACACTAAAATTATTAAGCAACTATTGTTAGGCGGGACGATATTCCTTTCAGAGCCAATGCAGTTAACAAGCTGTTCATTGACACTGTATGTGAACTTCTTAATACGATAATTGACACTCATTTACCCTTCATAAACGCAATTAATAATCAGAAAAGAACCACGTGGTAGATCATTTAGAAATGGCATTACCTCAATGAAAACAATAAGGAACGTACATACCTACCTCTGACACAATAGGTTAGTATACCTCCTTCAGGATGACCCCATCAATTTTTGGGTTGTAGACTAAGGTTTCTTTTTGTAATGTTTAGGTTTAATTTTGTGGCCGATGGGTACTTAGATGTTGATGTGTCACCAACCAGCAACCACACTTTACCTGATGGTAACATTCTTCATTCCACCATGGCATCGTAATTCCTGCGTACATTCATTGAGTTTCGTTATGCGTATGGTTTGTGATAATGGTATTACCTATACCAATACAACACTTGGCTATTCACTTCCGAACAGTTAAATTCCGCGATTAACTTTCAGATGTGCTACAGCAGCAAGTCTGATGTGTATCAAGTCGAGTCAGCAGAGAATTACCGCACCAGCGACGTCTGCCCTCCGCATCGTCCTCTGCCCTTCCTGTGTCGGAATCTCTAGGCACATAATTAATTATGTATTATTCAACTTATTTATTATAAAAAATGTACCAGAGATAGTTTGGTACAATGGTAAAAAATGTGTCCCTTGAATCGTTCTGGATTTAACTTGTAGCTATGATTACATCGTAGTAAATTAGATGCGTTTTCCCTATAATAGAACACAGAGTAGGAGATGAGAAACATTGTATGACCTCATTAGTAAAAGCGACAATATTGCGGAATATTTCTTACGGCATCCCAGAGCTGTACGATCTGCAGACTTGTGTAATTTCCCACACTGATTACGGATTTTGATTATACTTTGCAAAGAGTAAGATTCTCTTTGTCATGTAAGATTAGTCGTTGTTGCTCCTGGAGACGGAAAGGAAATGGCAGCATGAAACGAAGGAATTCAGCCATGGCCTTTCTGAGGGAACGATGCTGGACTCCACCTGCAGTGGTCTCTGAAAACTATGAGATCCGAATTCTGTATGGTGCGACGGGTGTTTGAACCCATGTCCAGAGCGTTACGGCTGTCCTACGTGCTCGGTCGAACTAGGGTAGACTTAGATGTTCCTACAGGAAGTCCGCAAAAATTTTATTTTTGATTTGTACACGGTCGCCAGCAACACACGCGTTGCAGGAAGCGAGAATCAGCTCCGTTCACAGTGCCACGCACAACTCAGTACTAGACACACAGCCGCAGCGTAATGGTCTCGTCGACAGGTAGTGTAGTTACTGACACACATAGACACTCAACTCGATAACAATGTGCGAAGCCACTGTAGATTCGCACTTAATTCTTTATGGTTCGGAAATGTTCCACCGGCTTCCCCAAATCTGCACGTCCGTAGTTCCCGGATTTCATGATCGGCTGTGGAAATTTACGTCCGAATTTAGGCCCGACTAGCAGCTTAGCACTAGATGCGACAGTCCAGAGAGGAATGCATCCGCGTGCTGACTGTATAGTGGCTCACTACTCTAGGGAACTAAATTAAACGTCAAACTGTTCTGAAACCTCCCAGTATTACTGTCTGGCACGCACATACATTACACACTACAAATGTTTTTTTAAGTGGGTCTTGTATGGTGTTGAAAGACCCGCTCCTAGGTTTAGCCAATGACTCAATTTTCCTTACATTATGGCGCCAAGGGCAGTTCTCAAAATCTCTGACAATGCCGCAACAATATCCAGTACTTAACTTCATTCATTCATTCATTATATTTTCAATACACGCACGTTGCTTAGCCAAAGCGTTAACGACTGGTTTACCACTTGGAACTAGTGGGGCCTCCTTTGATCGAAATTGCTGGGGAACAGAGAGGTTATACCCATCATTATTACCAAGATGATTATAGCACACAATTGAAACAGGTTTAATACCAGCTGATACCAAGAAGTCAACCAAGACAGATTTCAGTTTTGTTTGGCCAGATTTAAAGTCATCACCAGCAATAAAAACTTTTTGCTGCTCAGCTAGCTGAATGTAACCTGGTACAAAGGTATTCTGTGGCGAACCATTGATGAACGGGCTACCCTCCAATATGGAAGCTACAGCAAACAATTTTGAGGGCGAGATTTCACTCAAATTTTTGTTTATAGCTGAAAGTAGGTTTTCAGCAGTATCATTAAGACCAGGTAGAACATCACAAAATCTCTCTGTATTTGCAGTCCAGAGAACTATTACCATATCCAGTTTTTTTATTTCCTTGAATTCACGTATATCTTTGCGAATTTTGTCTACTTGTTCCCTCTTAGAGTCAGTGAGAAAATTATCAGCACGTACAGCCTGATTGTCAGCAATAAAATCCGGGCAAAATATGGAAGGGCGGGGCTTCATATTAGTCATGTGAGGATAAAGTAGTTGTAGCAAATTCCAATCAAGAACCCGTGCTCTGACCATAGCATCTCCCAAGTTCTTAGACGATATATCCCAGCCATCAACAACAAGGCCATCTGGGTTTACCATCGGCAAAAGTTGAGACATTGGAACATAAATGTCTTCGCCATGAACACCTGTGCCCAAGCGAACAGTTGATGCCTGCGTTATTGAACCAAACCAGTTTGCTTTCTACCAGCCATCCTTCGTATCCCAGGTCATACACATTTTGTTTGCAATTAAAGCAGCTGTTATCGTTGAACCATTGTTGCCTCCCCAGCCAACCAGCATGACACCCAATTTTGGGACTTTCCGTCTAGTTCGTATCTGCAGGTGGCTACAGGCAGGAATCGCAATCAATTTCCCATCTTGTTTCTCGACTTTCGTAAACTGATACGCATATTTCGCTTCTATGTAGTCTTTGGAATATTTTACATTTTTGCTGTTAACAATAACATTTTCAGAAGGCATTGCGATTTCGTAGTGATTTCAGCACCAAACTGTCGAGAACTATTTTTTTCTGCAAACACAAACCACTGCCGCGTTTCTCGAGAAACTGAACAACAATCGCCAACGGATACTCATACAAAACATGTGATCCGACAGCTGTTCTTATGAGATACATAAATAGGCGAAATATCACGTCATACTACAACATTCTGCATCAAATAAGTTATTCTGAATATTACAATTCAACAATTTTATCAATCTCTCTTCAGTTTCAAAAACCACCAAAAAGCTGTTTCAAGCTGTAAGATGTGTTGCCCAAGACATTAACGATAGCAGTAATCCAACGAATTCATCGCACCTTCTGCCACACATTTAATTTGATTTAATTTAATTTAATTGCAATGGAGCACAGGCTCCGGTGGCAATTTACCTACACACCCAATTTCCCCCTATCCTACACTCACCTACACTTGCCCTCTACAAATTTTAACTTTAAATTCTTTTAACGTTTTCGGTAGGTTATTCATCATTCCCCTTGGTAAATCTTTCCAATCCCTGACACCCTTACCTAAAAAAGAGAATCTTCCCACACCCTTGTGCCTGAAATCGAGTGGTCATGGTCATCTTTTCCCTTCCATGCTCTACTTTTCATACCTACTGCAATATCTTTCCATGCCTCATCGCCAGTATACGCCCTGTACACTCCCATGACCCTCCTCATCCTCCTCCTGTCTTGCAATGAATCCCATTCCAGCTCCTTTATCATATCCGTCACTGATTGCATTCTGCGATAATTTCCAGAAACAAATCTAGCAGCCCTTCTTTGCACCTTCTCCAACTCCTTTATTTGATACTCAAAATGTGGGTCCCATACTACACTACCATATTCGAGCAATGGTCTGACCAAAGTTTTGTAACCCAATTCCTTGACTTACCTCAGATGGACTGTCGTCGCCAGTTTTTAAAAACCCTAATTTTTGTGTCACGCTCTATTGCGTGTGGTTTGTCACCGTTCCTTCTGCTACGTCTTTTGGTGGCTTCTTTCCGTGTTCCCATCTCATGCATAGTCACTACAATATGAAGTGATTACGCACTTTGTGACACGTGATTTATGTATATGTGTTGTATAACTTTACTGCTGAAAAATTCTTTATGCTGCTCCATTTATGATATTTTGCTACTTACATAACTACAACATATTATCTATAATATCGTGATACAACATACCGATTTTTTTTATCGCATGACGTATATAATTTCATCAGTACAGGTGTAATGATGAACATAATGTAATATAATATCCGCGCTTCAGCAGCTTGTAATGATGTTGAGAATGCGATATGTTGTCAAGCTACATATAAGTTAAAATATAATGTAACAGCAGACACTTTACCACACCAAGTAATTCATTCCATATGGTTACAATATAATTGTAAGACCTCAAAAATTCTATGGTATCATAAGCTTATACCACTAAATCGCAGTTTCTTACAGGTGAATTATAGGATGTCTGTACGATTCTATACCAGCAAAATTTAAAACAAGAGGTGCAATAGATGTCAGATAGGTTTTCTGTAGAAAGCATTTAAAATGAGTGGATTAAAACTAGCCAAAAATTACGGAAATTTCTTCTTGTTCCAGAAAAGTTTCTAACAAAAGTATTATTTAAAATTTAATAATTAATCTAATAAACTTCGTTGTTTCTCAACTTGTGTCGAAAGATTTTAGATTATTTTGCGATCTCCTTCAGAGAACAGAGCGTAAATGATCTGCTTCTATGACGTTCTGCATCTGAAAGTCATAAAAAAAGTACAAATTTAAATAAAATTCATGATTGCCTTGCCATTTTACTATACAGTTGAAATATAGTAATCCATTACACAAACTTATATGTGTAACTTAGTTTGCTGCTCCTGTTACAGACATTACCACCAGTCTGGCTAGATTTTGTTTCTGAGCTCGTCTCAAACAACGGGTTGCCTTCGTTTAACTATACGGAATCGTTATCTCATAACCTTGTGATGTTGTACATATTTCAGTTGTAGTTTATATAGGTTGTAGCTTCTACTGAATCGAAGACGATAAAAGTATGGAACCAATGACATTAAAAGGTAACTAGGAACCCCAAAGCCTTATGCTAAACCAAATAATATCAAGCAGGCCACATTCAGCACCGTAAATACGGATCTACTTCCATCTGCATGAAGTAATAACTTCAGTAATATGGTGCTAATGAAAGCAGCTTAAATTGTTTATTAATCTAAATTCATAGTGGATGATGCTGTAGCAAAATGTGTCAGTTGTCATTCAGCTCCAGGCTGCATTCCATCCTAACCACAATCTTCAGTAACACTGCGTTTAGAAAAACTTAACTTTTATCACCGATGTTCGAATACATTAACTGTAACGCGATCTAAGTTTGACCTGTTGAAACTACTTACAAGCGGCTGATATAATGATATTACTAATAAAACGCAACTAATAATAAATATGTTAATTTAAACACAATACACACTTTTAATTCAATATCTTAACAGTTCATTTCTTTGGGTTTACACTAACAGTTACATAGAATATAGCCGATAGATAATAAAATCCTTATTAAATAATACTATATCCTTAAAAACGATTTAATTTGATGCACTTGTTTAGTTTACCGTAGCAGCGATATCTGTGCATATAGAATATAAGAAAAATCTACATCGACTCATTATAAATAAACAAAAAATCAAATATAGTTAATGTTAATTTAAACCAGATATATCAAGTTTCCTTTCAATGTTTTGGCAATTTATTTCGTCATGGATGGTTAACTAATTAGAACTGTTAGTATGCAGTAATATGTCTGGCCATTGTTAATCCTGCAACGAAGGGTGGGTGCGTGACGTCAGTACGCTACCGACCTGGCTACACAATTACCAAGTTTAGCCTTTTATTAGTATAGATAATATAGTTTTGCCTTAGTAAGACACAATTGGAAGCAGGAGAGCTAAAAAAAAAATAGGAAGTCTCAAAAAAACTACTAGGTCGATGAGGAGAGTGGAGGAGGGGTCCTGTCAAAGTCTCACCCCACCTTTGGGGGGGGGAGGGTGCGACCAGATCTCACCACAGGGGGGAGGATCCGGAATTACGAAAAAAACAGCTCACGTAATTAATGGACGCGCCCTTGGGGGTGTATAAAGAGGATTGAACAGTTGTCGAAAAAAGAATTGGCGCAAACGCTCATAATTTGAGGCATTAAGAATTAGTAAGTTTTCATGGCAAGAGAAGTACCTGGCACTCTAAGGCCCTTCTCACACGACGCTACTGAAAGGAAACGGAACTGAACACAGACTGAAATTGCTAACTAGTTACTGACCAATGTTCGCACACGATGCTACTCAAATCTCTGGAATTTCAGTCACTCGTGAGATTTCTTCTGATTCAGATGAGGATTTTATATTATTCAAAGAAGGAATAGGAGATTTAAAAAAATTATTTTATAAACAAAAGCTTTTGATTGGAAAGCTACGAAGTGATGAAAATACCGATTTCCCATTCAACTATAAAATGTACATTAGTCATGATGGAAAAATTTCAAGTGTTTTACAGTCACATACGTTGTAATGACTAACAAAAAGTGATTAATATACTAAAATCAGCTAGCACAATTGTCAGAAGTGGGAAAGGAGTCCTGTACAGTCCGATAAAATTTGGAAATAATGCAACTTACACACTACACATAATTCCGCTGACACAACTTAAAATTAGTTTTCGTTCGTCGGCATATTACACCAAAAATTATTTAGCCAATCACTTTATTACTCCACGAAGAGCACTTCCGTGGCAATGGAGTTATATTATGTTATTTAATTTAAGAAAAATAAATCTGAAGTGTTTATATAAAATATTATTCATTACTATTTGTTATAAACATGTTTACATTGCTGATAAATTAGCTTTCTGTCTGATAACACTCCATGCTTTTTCTGTGTCAACTTTCCGTGAATATTCACTCAACTTGTAGTTGCATAAACACGGATGTTTCTCGATTTCAGCAAAAAGGTTTAAATTTATTATCTGATCCGCCATTTTTGTTGAGAAACTAGTTGAAACCTAGCAGCGCGGCAACTGGCACGCTGCGTCGCTTCGAACTAATCGCGGACGCGTTGCGGACTGGTTTCCAACCGATCGCCCCGAGTGAGAGCCTCCATACAAATACTAGTGCTGTGACTGGAAAGAAACGGACTTGTGATCCTAGTTAGTAACTGGTTTCTTTTCAGTAGCGCCGTGTGAGAAGGGCCTAAGGCAGTGTTTCCCAACGTGGGGCCCACGCCTCACAGGGGGGCAATTTGGTTTTTTTAGGGGGGCAATTTAGACATTGACTTGATACGACTTCACCACTTTCTCTTCGGGATATTTAAATACAATGCTAGATATAGGTACAAAAATCGTTGATGTTAGCAAAATATATCATCTGGATGATTTGAGTCGTGAACTTGACCTTTTTGGGATTCACCGCTTAATGTGCCGCCTGTCTCGGCCTGTTATCAGTAAATGATTTACTGATAAAAAAAAGAAATCGACTGGATTTATCACATCGTGGAGACTTGAGATTAAAGCTTACTAAATTGGAGCCTAATATAAAATCTCTATGTAGCAACCATCAAACGCAAGGATCACACTAAATTGCCATAATAAATCTTTATTAAAAATCTTTTTAATTTGAATTTTAGAATTTCATTTTATGTTTTTTAATTTTACTTACTGTGTTTTATGACAATATTAAAGTGTTTTCTTTCAAAAATCATCCTAGATGAGTTTCTTTGATAACAAATAATTTTTTATTTAAAATTATGTATGGGGGCAAAAAAAAAATGTTAAAAGTGGGACATGACCCAAAAAAGGTTGGGAAACACTGGCCTAAGGGAATCAAGGATTGGAAGAAATTACCAAGAGAAATGATGGATAATTTACCAAAAGAATTTATAGTTGGAATTAGTAGAGGTATGTGGCAGCAGGGCAGGTGAGAGATGGGTGGTGCGTGTTGCAGGCGACTGGACGACCAGTTCCGGGTGAAGGTGACGGTGGACCTGGGGACTGCCGGCTACTACGACCAGGACGACATCCGCAGCCGCATATACGACCGCATCGGGCGCTACCAGACGCTGGGGCAGCTGCCCGTGTCCGCCGACGACTTCACCTTCAGGGAGTTTGACGGTACGTGCGTCTCAGCGACCTGCTTGCCTCTACTACCGCTCATTAGGTTCCTACGCCACCAAAACGTGTCGTCTGTGTCGACCAACGCCAGGAACATATTGCCATTTCAGTCTTATTTCAGATCTCAAAATGTGCTTACTACTGCTTTAAGGTAAATGTAGTTAAAAAAAATTCACTTTTGCAAAATAAATCGCTAGACCTGCTGCGAAAGTGACTTTAAAACTTCTTTGCTCCATTAAACTAATTTTCCACGATTAATGGCGAATCTTCTGCGTTGTCTCATACTGCTTCTACTCCAGATGATATAACTTGGGTTGACACCATTTCTCGCACACCAAAACACACCTTTCGGCTTACTCCATAAACACACAACACGATTAGACGCGTGTTTACAAATGTATAGTTACGTCAAATGTCCTGGAATATGGAACATATTCTCTTCACAACTAATTAAGTACGACCTTCTTCTACTCAATTGACGTTGTTGGTGTCTGTCACCTTCAGAGCCTCTGCCCCAAATACAAGATTGCTGCCACAACATGTTCTGCTTTGCTCCTTTGGGGATTGTTGATTTTGGTTTGGGACGGCCTACAGGAATTATTTTACGTGAAAACAGCTACTGTGGAACAACCAGTGTCACATTCTTTCCCATAACCATCTCATCACCTGCGATGTCTCATCATAAAACCACCACACACATTCAAAAACACTCGCACAACCAGAATTCACACATCCACAAAAACAGATGCACAGATACTGCTTTCTCATGCATTGCAGCACACTTTAAATTAAACAGTTCCACACAAAATGTATACTCTTTATTGTTCACCAAATCGACAGTTTTAAACAACAAATTGGTTCAGACCAGCACTTAGTTTTTTTTTTTTTTTTTTTTTTGTACTCTTGGATTGTTTTACAGTTTTTTATTTGTTTTAAATTGGTTTCAACCATTCTAAAATAACATTACTAAGTTATATACATAAAAAGTAAGCTGAGGAAAAATTATTTGATCTCAATTATATTTTAATCAGCTAAAGCAAGATATGTGCTTCTATTCATTTAAAACATTTCAAATGAGACAATAAAATATTTCGAGTTTGTAACATGATACAAATATACCATGCAGATTTACCAAATAGAAACCACATAATCGTACCAATTTGTAATTGAACACTATTAAGAGTTAAATTTATACAAAATTAAATATTCACAACAGACGTATAAACGAAAAATGTTCAAAACAGATGTCCGAAAATGAGATTTTTTTTAACTATTTCAATTTTTATCGCGGAACCTTACAGTTTCTAAAGATTCTGCGAATTATTAATTGAATATACTGTTTTATTGATTGACAAATATTAATGATTATAAGTTCAATATTGAATCTCCATAGATATGTTACAAAACAATGTTCTGTTCAATTTGTAATACTCTTTATCTTTGGAATTGAGAAATCTTTCATGTTCACAATGTGTAATTTATAATATTTTTGCCTGAAACAATAAACACTTGTAATACATCTGCTTTGAATAATTAAGAAACAGTACTTACCACAAACTTAGGTCGACCGTTTTCATTTATTCTCAAATTTTCAGTGGATTTATTAATTTCTTACTTCAGCCCCAATAACAAAAACGAACGGATAAATTCTCATTGGGCTTATTTGTTTCTTTACACTCGATTTTCGAAGCCTGCACGAGTGTCTTATGTTTTTCCATTCCACAGTTGTTATTTATTGTAATTGAGATGGAGAAGGTAGGATTTACTAGGAAATAAAGCATTATTTTAATTACATCTATAAATTTTAAAGCTAAAATCTGTTTCAAATAATTTGTTACTCCAGTTTAGTTTTATGTTCAAAATTACATTTCTGTTTAATTATGATTTATGCACAGTTGTTTGAAAAGTATGTTAGATAATATATTTTTGATTTCAGAATGTTTTATCTGTGTTTTTGTTTTTCTTTCTGTTTTCCCTTCTCTCCTCCCCGTTCCCTGCACTGCCACTTTCTTTAAAAAACATACCCTGTGCACAATTTTAATTCATTTATATCACTTTTGTCTGTCTTCATGATTATTAATCCTGCATGCCGTATGGTATCACGATTCTGATTTCTATTTCTCCTCTTGATGTTGGTTTCATTAAAATATCTCTGCACTTTCTGCACTTCAAATTTTGTTTTGTTGTTTTCTTTTTAATATCGTTGAATTCTGATTTCATCCTGAACTGTTCTGTGGATGGAATAAATTTATTTGTTTCTCATCATTGTGACACAATGTAAACTACATGGAATACGTCGATATAAACATTACAAACCTAAACACACATAATTTCCAAATACATTCTGTCTGACTTGGTATTTCTATTCATCACTGAAATGACTGCTGTCCGTGGAATGTTTCGCCTATATCTTTGGTGACTGTACTCTGCCACTTGTCGGTCGGCCCGTGTATTACTTGCTGGTGGCGACCGTACCTCCCGCTCCCTGGCCTCCCGCTCCCACCTTGTCCTGGCAAGGTCGCCAAGTGGCTCCGGCGGGTGAGTCCACGTGCTCTGCGTCGGAGCTGCCCTGCCGCAGCGGCGAGTGTCTGCCAGCGTCCGCGCGCTGCGACGGCGTCGCACAGTGTCGCGACGCCTCAGATGAGGCGGGCTGCCCCTCCACCACAGGTACGAGGGAGCACTGCCACGGTCCAGGCTATAACACTACTACATCTCACACCATTATATTATCTTTGTCTTGCAGCATAACATACACTAGCGGAAATTAAAATCCCAAAACCCAGACAGGAATGGTGGAGTTTTAGGAAATTTTGCAGATGTATCCAGGATCATACCCAAAAGAAATGATGACAAGTGGACGAGGCTATGTTTATTACCTTTAGATACAGTTGTCAATAAGAAGCTCGCCCATCTTGAGCACCTCTACATTCGTCGATTCTTGCCAGCATTGAATCAATGTGTTCGGATGTCTCCTTGGGGTATGTCTCTTTAGCCTACACCTGCACGTCTTGTGCAGTCAGATGTTGCACAGTGACCATATGATCTAAGGTGTCTTCTCCTGGCATCCCAGACATGCTGTATCAAGGACGAACCTGGGGACCGTGCAGTCAAAATTGTGACCGTAACCTCTTGCAAGGCCTGTACTGCGATGGCCGCAGTATCAAGACGGGCATCATCCTATTGGTAGATGTGACTTGGACGCTGGGCATTAAGGGTATCACAAGAGCTCCCCGTTCACACAGTGGTGGGCTGTCATTGTGCCGACAGCATAACTAACTCATTCCTGCTGTCGAAACTGATTGTCCCCCAACCATTTCAGCAGTGGATGGACCTGTGAGACGCTCTGAAATAGCACCAGGATTAGCCGTTTCACCACTACGCCTCCGTTCATGCTGCTGATTATCACGTGCTGCATAGTAAATATCTCCGTGATTCTCATTTACTTGTAAAATTTTCAATTTTTAATCATTTAATACTCTTCATATGGGGGGGGGGGGGATATTTGGGGCCAAATTTCATCATTTATCGCAACTTCGTCTGGGTGTTGGGACTTTAATTTCCGCCAACATAATTTTTGAGCTTCTATGTTTGTTTTACAGGCAGAATAAATTTGTTTATTTTATTTTATAATTTCCATAAAATGCAAATTCTGAATTCTGAAATAAACTTAGCAGCGTCGGCCTTAGTCATTGCGAGGCCCTGGGCGGCAGATCTTTGGGAGGCCCTTGTCATTTGTACAAAATATATTAATCGTAGTTATTTCTGATGATCAACGAGAAATGCAAACATCATAAAAATAACTGAGTTTTAAAATATTATATTAGAAGAGTTGTTAAAAGTTAACAAACATAAAGAGGACAAATCATTAAGGATAAACTGAAGTTCATCAAGACCTTGGAAGATATACGCACAGGGATTTAAAAATGATGTTTGCGCCTTTTCCTGAAATTAAATATTTAATAAAAGCACAAGAAACTAACGAATGAGCTATTTCATTTTCAATTCAAAGAATAGAAAGAGCTGAAAATTAATATTGTGCCATGATTTCCTCAAATATGTTTTAATATTTTTTAACCATAAAAAACTTATTTCTGCGGACGCAACTGTATTACGTGTGGCGGCAATAATTCTCAAGACTACTTCGATAGTGGGGTACATTTCAGTAATTTAGTTAATGTGTTTTCTGTTATTTATGTCATCACTGTGAAACCGCCGTCGCTTTCTTCATACAGTTATAGTCCATCAATATCAGCTATTTCTCCTGCTATTGTATGAATGTGAAAGTCAATAAATCTAATTAAGAAATTTTGGTTAGTTAGTAATTAATATATACTTTACCATCAATTAAACAAGTTTATTGTTGCACTAACAGCTGAAGATAAAATAATTTTTTAAAACAGAAACTTTAATCAACTTGGATAGCTGCGCGAGGCCCCTCCAGTAGCGAGGCCCTGGGCGATTGCCCTGTTCGCCACCCCCTAAGGCCGCCTCTGAAACTTAGAACTAGAGAGAAATGATTTTTTTTTTTCCGATTTGGAGAAATGGGAGACAATTTATCATTATGTCTTATTGTAACTCATTTAATTTATCCCAGAGTTTTAGGAACTCTTTATTAACTGGTTTTGAGCACATTTCACAGATACATGGGGCACGATAGTTATTAATGCACAGAAGATTCAATCTGTAACATTCCAATGCTTAGAAACTGACACTTGTGTCTAAATAAATTCAGAATTGTGTTGTTGGTTGTTGATATTTCAGAGTACCCAAGCTGTCTGTTTCATATTTCTGCTTACAGTTGACAAATAAGTGGTTGCCAAATACATTTTTCTCAAGGAACCTTGGAAATTAGGATTATTTAAAAATATTACTTTCAACTGCTGAAACTCTATACTTCTTGGTTCATCCTTATGGAGCTCAGTACCGATTGGAAGATGGCATAGAAACTCCTGGCAAGTTTCCTATACACTAATTTTTAGATTATAACCATTTATACTTTGAATTCATTAAATTTTGGTACATTTGCCCCACACCTCTCTTAATAACACACATCAACACACTAAGTGAAAATTATCCATTCCCTTATACCCATTTAACCTGACTCCTGTCATCCATAGCTACTGCCCCTAATTTCTCTCCCTGTATCCACCCAGACTTCATCGCCACCCTGTGAGTACAGCTCATACACTCCCAGCAGTATGTTCAGGCTCACAAGGAGTCCCAAGTCTTTATTTCTGTTAAAAAGATGTAGTTTCCCTCCATTTCACCCCCTCCAACCCATTTGATACCCATAAAGTGGTCCCATAAAAACCCACATTACTCAGGAAAGGGTCTCACCAAGGTTCTCTAACGGTGTCCCTTTACTTCCCCCATACACACCCTGACTATACTCTGAACAGTTATAATAGTCTACTTCCAGCAGAATGTGTCCTGCGCAGCTGTCTAATGATGCGCCCAATTATTTGCATTTTGCTTTTAAGCACCTATTTGCCTGACAGTTAGAACCTGTCACCTACCTGCTAACAAGGGAATACTTATAAATGAATGTAATTTTTCTCGGCGTTGTTTATTTATAAACGTTTCTCGGACAACAAACCGAGTTATATTGTTATTAATGCACAATATTTCGGCGACTTTAACCTCCGTCGCCATCTTCAGGTGCAGTTGCAAGTCTTGAAGTCTGACTTCAAGGCGGAGATTAAAGTCGCCGAAATATTGTGCATTAATAACAATATTACTCGGTTTGTTTGCCGAGAAACATTTATAAAAAAAAGGGAATACTTGTGTGCCATATAGAGTAACCACTTGCTGTATATACAAGCAAAGAGAGGGGATGTAATTTTATGTATGAAATAGGAAAATGCTTTTAGACAATGAAGGTAACAAAGGATATAGAAACATAGCCATAGCACACCAAATTTGATGTCAGAAGGGCTGTGACAAATACCAGACAAACACAATATCGCTGGTGTTTTGTGTTTTATCTGAATATATGTTGCTGAAATACAATAGGCTAACTGTTGGCTAAACTTTTCCATATCCTTCATTACTTACATACTCACGCTGTATAATTAAAAAAGAACTTGAAATATGCTTTTAAAATAAATACTAATGCAAAGTATTCTGAAGTGTATATTGATTCAGTTAGTTGTTTAATCCTTTTGTTAATTACTAGAAGTCGAGAATTTAGACTAGACGTTGCTGTGATACCTCTGCTAGCAATTGTCACAGCCATGACACAGTTCTGTTTCCAAGTATACGTAAATCTGTCACTCCACCGTGGGAACATGTACGATAATGTGTATCAGCGCATACTAGTAAGCAGAAAAATCTAATACAAAGGATGGAAATACGTGCTGACTACAAGATATTACTAAAACTCTGGGAACAACCAGTATGACGGAGTCTGACATTATTGTTACAATATGTTGGTATATGTTTTATATTTAGGACTGGGAAAAGTGCTTTATTGACTAAAGTAGATTTGAAGGCTGCTGTAATTTGAGACAAGTGATGATATTATTGAAGTATCCTCTGTAATGCAACAGGACGGTTGACATAAATAAGATGAAATGATGTCATGTAAGAGCAAAGTTTCTTTTTCTGCATTCAACATAATTTTGTTGATTTAAAAAGATTTTCTCTTCTTTATGTCAATACTTACTAACTATGTATTACATCAGTGATACTCTCTCTTCAATAATATCATTTTTTCTGTAAGATTGTATCCATGCCACTAGTAGGAGAGGAAGTGTTAAGGTTATTGTATTACAAAAATGCAGTACCATCTCAAACTGTAGATAAAATTTTATTTAGTGTGTTTAGTAACAATAATTTATTCTGCCACCTTTAAATTTAATAATATTTTATCCATGATGGATTAGTCGAACTCAACGACTGTGGTATCAAATTTCTTGATATTAAAAAAAAAAAAAACAGCAACCAGTCACAGTTTTTTTGATGTTGTATATTTATTAACCATTACCGGTACATAAGTACTATAATGGAGATTATCTTTATCAACCCAAAATTAAATTTGCCATCATTCAATAAATGCTACTTTCTATTATTATATGATGCTCGCTTGCATTTTGCAACTGTATAATTGATTATATCTAAAAATAAATGAAAACCATCTGATGAGGAACAATTTGTGTTCGAAATCGGTAATGCTTAATAAATATACATCAAACAAAGTGTGACTGGTTGCTGTTTTTTAATATCAAGAATCCTTTAACTTTGTTTGACTATTTTGATTTTCAGCTAAGCAATAGTTATCATCCCATTTATTTACCAGGATTTATTTGTAGGCTTAAATCATTTTCATAGTAATTCATTAATAAATAATTCCCATTCATTTATTCATTTTATGAAAATATTGGTAATTATTTTTAAAATCATATAATATAAAAAAATTAAATTTTAAATTATAATAGATGTATTAGTAACACAAAATTCTGTAAATTTTAAGTTTAGTTTGTTTATGTTTAATAATTTGTATACTTTTGCTTTTATAATAATTGATAGCTCTAATTATTGCACTATTTTTTAAAAAAAATATTGTGGCACCAAGGCTGTGGTATAAGGTTTTGCTCTCTTGTAACATATTTGTGATCTTGTAGAGGGAACATCCACTGTACTAGAATAGAGAGCCACGAGGTGATGGGTTTCTAGAGCACTAGATAATAGCTTCTAGTTTTGCTTCTCTGTAATTCAAATATAAATGTTTCCTGAAATTAACAATTTAAATTGAGCAGACATGTAATTGCATATAAATAGTAATACCTATTAACGTATGTACTTGTTACATTGCCAAGTTGTATTCTGAATAGTAATTTTAACCAGTCGCTTCTATCACATTAATGCTGTGTAGTAAAAATAAATTTGCTAAATTGTGTTTAACAACAATAACATATTTAAAAAAAACCTGCTGTTCAGTAATTAATGCTGCAATTTTGGTCATTCAATTTTATTAATTTAAATTTAAAAGTCTTGTAAATATTTTAAAGTGTTTAACAAAATTAAAAATTTGTTATCTGTATGTGAATAATGGTGTAATGTATAGAATTTTGTTTCTGACAGTTTTGTTGTTATCACTGTTTCATTTTACTTACGATTACACCATTCTTATTTGTGACAAAAATTGTCAGAGATATACGAAAAGAAACTCTGGCATTTTAATATAAATGTATGCAATGCAACAGATTGTAAATATATTTTGCCGTATCTTCTATCCTGCTTTTAAAGTGATTTATGTATATCCCCTTAACACATATGTAATCAGGGACTCTCTCTGTTTTGCCTTCTGTGTTGTAACACACTACTGACTTCATGTATCTAATTTTATGTATAACTGAATCATTAACATCATATGAGAGGGGGAATATAGTAAATTTGTCAATCTGTCTATTTCCATAAAAGTGTTTTTGGTGCTTCAAATTTTAGCAAACATGATTAATATTCATTCGTCACCATCAGCTTTTTGTATACTTTCTGGTTCTTCATGGAATGGGCCACTTGTGCTGGTGAGTGTGCTTCACGTCTGATGTTCTTTCTGCTTTGTAAATTGTTGTTTGTATGAGAAGGCTCTGTCACTAACAACTTCCTGTACACTTATTGTATGTAGCTTACTGCAGAACAGCAGAATAAACAGGTTGTTCCAAAATCAACAAAGCCTTTCCCATCATTAAAAGTCGATACACTAAAAACCAATTCCTGTCATTGTTATTTGCACCGTACATAATACACGGTAATCAGTAACATAAATAGTTGTTTACTTTGCAATACGGTGTTACTGGGTCTCAAGATATTCGGTGAAACTTTTCAAGGTCCTTATTTATATATATATATTACTATTAAGTAAGGATGATCGGTAAAGGCAATGGCGGATCCAGGCAACTCAAACCGCCCCAAACGAAAATCGCTCAACCCCCCCCCCAAAAAAAACCCAAAAAACCCCTCAAGCTTTTCCCACTCCAAAAAAAAAAAAAAAAAAAAAAAATCCTGGATCCGCAACTAGGTAAAGGAATCTTCGCCTGATACCTTTGACGACAGGGTGCCGTACCAAACAGACAAGAGTAAACACAAGAACATGTAATTTCCATTCCTAAGAGAAGAACGTTTTATAAACTGATTGGTGCGGACTGTGGTTCTGCTGTTCTGTGGTTTGTATTTGTTTTGTATAACTGTGGTGGAGGTTCTAATGTCCGATAGTGTATGTGTCTATAACAACAGTTTTGTTTTTGTGTTCAAAATTTTGTTATTTTATGTTCTGGACTTTGGGTTTTCAACACCGTTCTAAACAGCTCTTTACATTTCTCTTTTCTTCCTCCAATCCACGCACTTTATCCAACTGATTCCTGACCAATCACTATGCGTGGGTGTAACCTTACCCTCCCTGTTATCATAATGGCATGACTATTCACGCTGCTGTATGTTTCTTCTGGTGGTCTCCATAATTCCTCTTCATATATCCATAATTTTGCTGCCTTCTATGATCAATTATCCATCTGGTTATTTCTTTGTTAAAATCTTAATTTCTCATTTCGCGTTTATATCAACCTTTCATGGCACTGCTGTGAATATAATTGTATTGAATCGAACTATTGACTTTTCTTTTAATTATTTCTTTTTTTCTCGATTTCTCATTTGTTGACACATTGTGTCTCTCTCCTTATCCGCGTTGGTGCCATTGTGAAACATTCCGTGCTGTTTGTCTTTCTTTTTGATACTTCCTTTTTGTTCTATGATGTAATGCCGCTTTGTGTGGTATATCACGTTGTTCCCTTCTGTTATTCTTCTTCTGTGTTTTCCCTTATTGACTAAATTTGGTTTTGCTGTTGGGCATATCTACCACGATGTCTCATGGTCAATCATCAATTTGTTCAATACATCAATTTGTTGTAATTGTATCTATCTTGCTCTCTATATCTCATTACCACTTCTTTGTCTTTACTATTCGCTTTCTTTTTGATATACTACCATTGGATTTGTTACTATCCTAACCGTCATGTTTCACAATTTACCCCGGTTATCATTATTCTTTTTGTTTCAAATTTATCTGTTTTATTCGCTTTCTTTATACTATTTATTATGTTTGTCTCTGAACTATCTATCCCAATGACTGTGTGATTCGTCAATCTGTTTGCTGGTCACCATAATTCCTTTCTCTTCCCTACATGTCCTTCGATTTGTGTTTGGGATGTCTACTGTGGTATGTCCTGTCTTTAAATGTCTCTTTGTATCATTTGTCACATTGCTCTCTCATTATCATAATTGCTTTTGTTCATTCTGTTTGTTGGCTCTTGCCGCTATTTGCTCTCTCCTGCTCACTACATGTAAAATACCATTTTTTATTGTCAACTTGTGTGATGATATACTTCGTGCGCCGGTCTCGGCAATTCCTTTCTTACCAACCTCACCTCGTTATATTGTTTCACGTTGGCATCCAATCTTCCACGTTGTTCTGTAACTCGGCTTCATGTTTCATTTTTCTCTCTTGTTTTCATAATATGTTTCTTCCAAATTTTACCTTACTTGTTGATGTTGTGTTTCTGCTTGCCACATGTATCTCTCTACTTGATTACCCTGTGGGACGTGTTCGATCATGTAACGTCTGTTTTGTTCACTGTGATGGTCTTCACTGGCTGTGTCTATACCTCTCCCACCTGCGTCCCCGTCCCCCCCCAGCAGCCCGCTACCAGCCCCCTCCCACCCCCACCCCGACGACGACGACGACGACGACGGCGAGGACGCCGCCGCTGCCGTCGCTGAGCCAGACCGCGGCGCCGCCCATCGAGGACGAGTGTCGCGCCGACGACAAGGTGCGCTGCGCCGACGGGTCGCGCTACATCTGCACGGTGCAGCGCTGCGACGGGTCGCAGGACTGCCGCGACGGCTCCGACGAGCAGGGCTGCCCCGGCTCCGAGACCACCACCGCCGCCACCACGGGTACAGCCAGCCACGAGAAGAGACAGTAGTCCACAACACAGCCACACACGTACCGTACTAACCCTGCACCTCGCAAGAAACAGGTCGTTGTCAACCACGTGTTGCCGCGACAGTAACTTCTGCGAGTACGGATTGTTTGGTTTACTCACTAATGGTGAATAAAGTGTGATCATACGTGAAATGACTTGCAGGTCACGACACAATACTGAATAGTCAGATTCTGTTCAAAACATCCTGACATAATACGGCTAGTTTTTTCTAAAATGTAAACAAATTGTTTTTATCAAGGAATCACACCTGTGTACACAGCCTCTTTTAACCAGAGTTAGATGGGATGTTTTTGTCATGAATCAGTTAGATGCGGCGAAGCTCCCGAGGTTTGTTTTTGCTGACAGCAGCCGCGGTCCTTGGGAGATGATCAGTGGCACGGACACGAAGGCGTATCTCTTTTCTGATAAATATGTTAGAAGTCGGTGCGATGCCGACAAAGGTAAATTTTCATTGCCGACATACAAAGGCGGCGTAGTGGCAATATTGCATAGTACTGAGAGACTTTGTGTCGGGTTCAGAACATTAACAATTGGAGTTTCGAGAAAGATAGAGTACTGATTCAGACTAAATAGAAATAGCCGAAACAGCTTCCTTTCTCTGTGGCAGACCCGTCTTTAACGAACACGGCGGAAAGGGGGGTTTATTGTCAATAAAAGAAACTAAATGAACTGAATCACTTCATTCATTTAGCATAAGCTATCTTATTTCTGGAGAAACGTTGACAAAATGTGAGCTCGGTACCAAATGAGGCTGCAATATGCAAAATACGCCTGGGCGCACGAAAATGAGTCAATAGTAAAACACACCAGTAGTTATTGTTTATTTGGCGACGCGTGACAGGACCGGTAAAGTGTCGATCTTTGATACATAGCCCATTACTACGACGTATAAGTCACTCTTAAACATTACAGATGCTGTCTGATATGGCGACCGTGACAGTACCGACAGAGGTGATCCTTGATACATGTCAGATGGCAGTATCAAACATTACAGTTGTTGTCTGACATTGCTCTGCGCTTTCCGTAGGAAGACAGGGACACTGCTCATGGCGGTTCATCCGTTGGGTGGAGACGTCGTACTTGTTGACAGATCAGCACCGAACTATCAGGCATTAGTTTCCACCGTCACAAAGACACCGTCAGAATTATTTAGACACAGTATGTAGAGTACAGCACGTCCACTACCAGGGAGCTGCTTTAGTGCAATCTTCTTCCGACGACACCGCGTATGGCTCACACTAACCCACCGCTAAGCTATTAGTAAGTAGCTACAAGCATTCAATGAAGATACACAAATTTGGTTTAGTAGGTGCAGAATAAGGGTAAACTGGTTAACAATAATAAAATCATTCGACACATAATTTTAGTTATTGCAAGATTAGAATGTTGATGACTTTAGGTCTGTTATTGATTGTCAGCGACTATGTTGTTAGCCGTGGTCTCGTACCACAGAGCTCATAATCCTGTTTTATTAAATACAAACTCGTTCCAAAATACTGTGCCATAATTATCAAGTGTAATTTAATTAGTGTAGTTTTGACGATTGTCTGTCTTGTTAACTTTGGTCAATTCTGTATAGTCATTTTATGGTGTAGCACTAAGCATTACTGTGATGTATTTATTGGTTGCCTTTTAATTTCTGAGATACGCAGTCGTAGCGTTGTGTTTGTTTCTGTGTGTGGTGGCACTGAGTGCGGGTAATCCCCCGTTGCAGAGTGCGCGGTGGGCGAGTACCTGTGCGACATCTCGCGGTGCATCCCCGCGACCCAGCGCTGTGACGGCCGACAGGATTGCAGTGACGGCACCGACGAGCAAGCCTGCCCTAAGGGTGAGTACCCCACCCGCCGCCATCTTGACAATCATTCTGTAAGAACCGGTAACCAATTTTTAATTCTAGGTGATCATCATCTTGTAACGCCAGTCGGCCATTTTGAACGGTCGCCATCCATATTGTATGTCGATAATTTTGTGATGGCTAATCATCACCTTTAACCGAAGGAGTTGCAGCGTATTAAGACAACTTTATATCATTAGCTCTTTGTTATTTCCATCTTGTAGTCTTCAGTATTTGTCGTTTAGTAGAGCCTGTGCTCTACAGACCAATTTTGCATTATTTGAGTGATTGAAAGCTGTATAAAAATGGTTGGCGGCCATCTTGAACATACGGTGGCCATCTTGAACATTCGGTGGCCAACTTGAACACTTAGCACATTTCTTCAACGCTAGGTACTCATCATCAAATGAAGACCATCTTGCGATACGTGTCTACGTGGGAAGGATGAAAGCAACTTGGCAACCGTTGGTTGTAATGTTGGAACAGGGGCGGATCCAAGGGAGGGGGGCTAGGGGGCTCAAGCCCCCCCCCAAAAGTATCTAGGTCCACCCCCGACACTGTAATTTTGGTGATTTTTTTTTCTTAGCTCTACGGATTTGAGGCCCGAGAAGGCTGTAAAGACTACCCTAAGGCCGACTCAAGGCCCCCCCCCCCCCAAAAATAACCAAAATCCACTGAGGGCAAGCCCTCTGAACCAAATTTCATTCAAGCCAAGCCCCCCCCCCCAAACCAAAATCCTGGATCCGCCCCTGGTTGGAAACTTACGCTGTTATACATTCATTGATAGTCATATTCAATGTATCAATTTTGTATCAGTGGATCGCCATTTTGTTGAAGTCGCAAATGATGTTGAACACTCAGTTACATTTTAATTTCTGCCATCTTATTTAGGTTAGCACGCAACTTTCAAGTCATGCTCAACGAATCCGAAATTGATTTCGACACAGTTTGTGATTTCTCTGGTAGCAGGGTAGAAGTTGGTATATCTCTCAGCTGAATAACCTAAAGATATGTTAAAAAGTAAATTTTCTCCACCATTTGGAAAGCGTGGAATGTTAATATATTGACATATTTCGTAAATGAATCATTGTAAGGAATTCTTTGCTGACACGTGCACGGTTTTTCCGCCGAGAACTAATACGAAGATCGACGGGAGAAAAAGCAACTGGCCACGGGGGGATATAACCCCGTCGTTCGTGACAGTCAATTCCTCATTCTTCTTTGCCTATAGAACAACGTCACCAGCAAGTCACCTCGAATATTTATGCCATATTAAATTAACTTCTTTGATAACAAATTATGATCGTCAATTTCGAAGGACAATGAAAATGAAAAATTTAAATATATTGTAATACCTACCGGTATTCTACTGTTATTATAATGAATTCTTTATTGGTAAAATTACTGAAATATAATAAAAACTGTTTGATTGTTTGAAAAGCCATAAAGTGTAATCAGGTTTATTTTACTCTATATTACAATCAAAACATCAAGATGGCAATTATAAAATCCAGATATAATTCCTACAAAAGATTCAGTTAATGTATTACAAAAAAGACATTTACTAAATAAAAAATGCAAAACAAGCCCCCCAAAGAAACAGTACTTTTTTTAAATTGATGCTGCAGCGACTAGCCTCAGTTCAATTATTGTTCGAGCAGAGTGTTAGTTCAAAGGAGTGCAACGGGTTTTATCAAAACCTTCAGATATGCAGTGTTCACGAACAACAAGAGAAAACATGTTCGGAGCATTTACTGTCTTTTGTTGGCTAGATCCGCCCAGCAGCCGAAACCACAAAACGGCCACACTCGCAAAACACTGGTCCTCTCCCCGTAGTACAAAAACACTTTCACTCACACCCTGCGGACCGCTGTGTCCGCCGTCTTTCTTCCTCCACCTGTCCGTGGCGAGTCCTCGAGTGCCGTGTCTTCGCAAATCCGGCCAGTCCACCCATTGTCTCCCCTCCACCTGTGTAACCATGCATCTGCGCGAAGCATCCCCTTCTTCTCCAAGGCCATTCCGCGTCGTCGTTGCATAAAAAAGAAAATTGTGACAACCGTTTAATTATTTTTACCTCGCTGTTCAAGTCACATCCCACACGTATAAACAAGCATTCAATTCACTAAACTGGTGTTCTTTTGTCATATATACTCGCTGATTTGGGAGGACGACGGCCTTACAGCTTTGGAATTCCAGGGATGCAACATTGTAAACTCCCTGTCACCCATGGAGGAAGGAAATATATGGAGGAGAAGTGACGTTAAATTGGTGAAGCAGGCTCGCGCATAAGAATCGATCATTAAATTTGACTTTTGCGAAATTTTTCTTCTCCGTTTCAACTCAAGACACCTCACTTTTGATACAGTATATCTCTAGAACTAGGTGAGATATCGAAAAATTTTATTCTTTAATTTTCATTTGTCTCGTATTTTTAAATAAGAATTCATCATCAAATTTGACTTTGACCAATTTTTTCTTCTGAATTTCAACCAAAACCATTTCACATTTGGGACAGAATATCTCGAAAACCAAGCATGATATCAAAACATTTTATTCTTCATTTTTTATTTGTCATATCGAGTTACATAATAATCCTTCACCAGATTGCGGCGTCACCTTTATCCTAGAGTCCCCTTGAGGTTTTTGTACATATTCCCCGTGTCTGTATGGAAGCGGCCATGTCCCCTCCACTCCGGCCATGCCCCCCCCCCCCCACTCCTCCTCCGCCCTGCTTCACTTCAATGCGTGGTAAAGGTCTCTTGCGTCGTCTCCATATATTTCCTTCCTCCATGCTGTCACCCTGCTCGGCGATATACACAATGTCTTTCACGCTGCCTCAAATAAAATGTAGTACACGCCATTATGCGAGTGTACTACAATTTACAGCCTGAGTATTAGCGAGGAAAAAGTGCTAGTTTATCCGCCACCATTTTTACTAAGTAATATTTTAATTTGCAATATATTTGTGAGCGTTCTGTAGTTCCTTAGCATTGAGAAATTCTTCTTTATATTAGAATTCATGTTTTTGACACGGATTTGTTTGTTCTACTTGGAGAGTGTTAAAATTTGGTTTGAAAATATATGACGCAATGAGCTATTATTATTGGTGGGCTAAAAATGGATCCTTGAGGCGCCCGTGGAGACCTTGGTGGTTGGGCTGCATTTCCCAGTTGGCACCGCCTCGCGGTCAGAACTTCTCCGAAGCCATTGCACCTGTGCCAAAGCGCAAAGATAGCTGCACACTAGCCACTGTGCAGTTGCAGCAAGGTCCGTACGAACGTCGGATGGCATGCCACAAAAAAAAATCCACAGGTCAATGATGCTTCTGCTGTGAACAAGCGGTCCGTCGAAGGAGCGATAAAAGCAAAATGTCTATCAGTGAGTAGGCGCACCTCACTTTCAGTACAGAGACCTATATTCGGCAGGATTCCGCATAAGGTCGATGAAGAGAGCAAGAGTCAGCTTATTAGATACACAAATAAAAAACAAAAGGTTAATTATTAATATAAGGTGGGGAAAGAATTGCTTGCTGAAGACTTGAAACGTAAATATCTTGGAATTACTTTTGATAACAAGCTTAACTGGGCAGGACACATAGGACAGGTGGTAGGAAAAGGTTTCAAAATTCTGCACTTGTTGGAGAGAGTGATGAGGGGTTGTACGGGAGAAGTAAAGGAATTGGGTTACAAAACTTTGGTCAGACCATTGCTCGAATATGGTGGTGTAGTATGGGACCCTCATTTAACGTATCAAATACAGGAGTTGGAGAGGGTGCAAAAAAGGGCTGCTAGATTTGTTTCTGGAAATTATCGCAGAATGCAATCAGTGACGGATATGATAAAGGAGCTGGAATGGGATTCATTGCAAGACAGGAGGAGGATGAGGAGGGTCATGGGAGTGTACAGGGCATATACTGGCGATGAGGCATGGAAAGATATTGCAATAGGTATGAAAAGTAGTGCATGGAAGGGAAAAGATGACCATGACCATTAGCTGGCACTCGATTACAGGCACAAGGGTGTGGGAAGATTCTCTTTTTTAGGTAAGGGTGTCAGGGATTGGAATGAGTTACCAAGAGAAATGATGAATAATTTACCGAAAACTTTGAAAGAATTTAAAGATAAAATTTGTAGAGGGCAAATGTAGGTAGGTGCAGGATAGGGGGAAGATGGGTGTGTAGGGAAATTGCCACTGAAGCATGTGCTCCATTGCAATTAAATTAAATTAAAATCCCACAAAACACACTCCAAACCAGACCATATAATCAACAGCTACGGATATTCATGCATGAGGAGAATGTTGTCGATACTTTCATTGTTTGAAGTAGATTGATCAAGCACCTGTCCCTGATTCACTACGTGCTAAGTACAGTTCCTCTCCTTCGTGGTTCAAATCGAGTGCCACTTTTGAGGCTGTAGTTATCTTTCCCCTTACACTTACTACTCCTAATTTTCCTACCAATATCCGTTAGTTTTTGATAATTTTAATTATCAGACACTTATTTATCACCGCTGAATGTGTCATTTCCAGCTTATACTCGTTGGTTTGCTGGTTCAATGTGTCTGTCCGAAATTTTTATTTTTTTGGTATTTTTAAAATACATAAACGGAACCCTCTATTAGCTTTTTCGATAAATATTAATAGGAACCAGTGCTGATTAAAAGCCGTACAATATAACAACAGCCGATGGCACTTTGTAACAAACAGGTAAATAGTTAAATTTTGCTCGATAAGCAAATTCGGCAGGAAAGTAAGTAAGTAATCGGGATAGCTTGCTGCTATTTTTCCTTTCACAGGCTGCGTTCCGACTATTATCTTTTCAACGCATCTCCTTCGTTCTATAACGAGTCCACGAAATTTCCTAATCTTACTTGTAGCAACACACAAACCCCGTGTTGTTTTTTTTAAGGTCCGGAGGCGTTGTAACATGTGAACCCCTTTTATACTTTAGTTGTGACTAACCTTAATGGCGACGGAGTATTTCGTCGCTGAAGTATCGTTTGAAAACACCACGAGTTAGCTTCCCTATACTGTCCCCTGTATCGTCAGAGCATGTGCGTCCCCGCAACAAAACAGAAATTATACACATTCTGCAGAGCGAACCTTTAGGCAGGGCTGTCCAAACAAGTGGCCCGCCAACACCAGCGGTCTGGAAAGGTCTCAATAGTGTTGCAAACTTAAAAAAAAGTTTTATTTTTATCAGATTTGTGAAAAAAAAACATTAAAAAAACTTAGGCACCCTTGTTTTTTTTCTAATTTTTTTCAGAAAACAATATATTTAATAAATTATAGTTTTATTTACGGAACTTACATTTTACATGTGTGCTTTAAATCTTACTAAATCATATAATGTCTTACATAATGATTCATAAATGTATCTCTATAGGTCAACGATTTTTTATTCATCCTCTATGTCAGTACCACATTCAGTAGTATCAGTACTACCAACACTAGTTCGGTCGGTGTCGGAATTTTCTGTTTCTTCTTCTGTCTCCTCTAGATCCATAACTTCAGAAATAGTTACATTTTCTTTTACTGGTTGTTCTTGTATTGCACGCAAAAGATTTTGGGATTACAATTTTATATTGTGAGCAAAGTACACACTGTGCATAAATACTGCGCCGATAGTTCTGTATTACGGTCTTTTAAGTTTGAATTTAAATCTATTTTCACATAAAATAGGAGTTTTACTTCTTTTTCAATCGTTTGTTTACGCCAACGGTTGCAAGGAAATGATTCATAATTACTGACATTGATTCAGTATCACTATACGCTGCAAGATCAACAAGTATACGAATATAAGTAATAAAAAGAGGCAAAAAAACCGTAGATAAATATAAAATTCCTAACTTTTTGAAAAAGATTTGCAGATAAATTTGTAGGGCTGGCAGCACTAGTTCAAATAGCGAGTATCAATCCAAACAACGGGGAACGGGGATTCCTTCTCACGCAACCTAGCCTTTTCGGGAAGTCCCCGTTCGTAAAAGAAAACTTCAGTCAATGTTGCCAATATTTTTGCTTTTTTTTTTCTACTGAACCAGAAAAATATAGTAGATTTAAAAATTAAGATAAGTACTTAGTATAAACTCTAAAACAGTCATATTAAACGATAAATGCCTTAAAAATTTTAAATTTAGTAGATATGAAAAAAAAACATGTCCCAGAAAAAAAAATGTTTTTTTCACATGTTTTTTTACATGTTTTTTGAAAATACGTTTTTCAAGTTTTTCAATTTTTTTTGGGTACCCATGGCACTTGTTTTCAACTATTTTTTTATAGTTTGATTTTTTTAGTTTGATGTATAAAAGAAGATATCTTTAAAAACTAACTTATTACTGATTTTGTATAAACGCTTTTCATTTCGTTTAGTCGATTCAATTTAACAGACTGTATGTGTAGTTCGCGAAACCACAAAACATTTGACAATGCTCTGGAAATTATCGCAGAACAAAATCAATAACCGATGTGATAAAAGAGCTGGAATGGGATTGATTATAAGACAGGAGGAGGGTGAAGAGGGTTATGGGAGTGTACAGGGCGTGGCAAGATATTGGTGTATAGGAGTAGTCCATAGAAGGGAAACGATGACCATGACCACAAGCTGGCACTCAATATCTGGCACAAGTATGTGGGAAGATTCTCTGTCATAGGTAAAAGGGTCGGGGATTGGAATAAGTTACCAACAGAAGTAGTGAATAATTTACCAAAAACGTTGAAACAAGTTAAAGTTCAAATTTGTAGAGGGGAAAAGTAGGTGGATACAATAAATGGGAAAAAATGGGTGAGAAGGGAAATTGCCACTGGACTGTTCGCTCCATCAGAATTAAATTTAATTAAATTGTAGTTTATTGTATTTCCTGGGACACAGTAAATTTTCTCGAGATCTTTATGAATTTGTTTCAGCTGTTTATCTTCCTATTGTGATGTTCTTTTTGGGTCACAGAGGGACATTGGTCTTTTTTTTTTTAACGTGGTTCATATGTTACCACACTTTCCGTATGATTGTTGTTTAGCGTTGAGGTGGACTGTACTCTCAGTTTGGCCAACCTTCTTAGACGCACCGTGTTCCTTAGCGTATTTCTTTGTTTGTTTGCTATTTCTGAACGTCTCTTTCCTACTCACCACTGTATTGTAACGCCTGAAATTCCCCTCCTGAGTATTTCCAGATGGTATTCCCCCATTAGATGATAAGAGTGGAAACATGTGATGGTGAATACCTAACTATCCCTGGTGGCACTAACGGAGTTATCAGAGTCACAACTAGTGTTGCAAACTGAAAAAAAACTTTTTTTCAGATTTATGAAAAAAAAAACATGAAAAAAAACCTAGCACCCTTGTTTTTTTTCTAAATTTGTTTTTTTTTTTCAGAAAACAATATATTTGTTAAATTATAGTTTTATTTATGGAACTTACATTTTACATGTGTGTTTTAAACCTTACTAAATCATATAATATCTTAAGTAATGATTCATAAATGTATCTATATAGGTAACATAATTTTATTCATCCTCTATGTGGGTACCACATTCACTAGTATCAGTACTACCAACACTAGTGCGGTCGGAGTCGGAATTTTCTGTTTCTTCTTCTGTCCCCTCTAGATCCATAACTTCAGAAATAGTTACATTTTCTTTTACTGGTTGTATTGCCTGCAAAAGCTTTTGAGATTGCAATTTTAAATTGTGAGCAAAGTACACACTGTGAATATAAATCTATTATCATACAAAATAGGAGCTTTATTTGTTTTCAATCGTTGGTTTACTCCAACGGTTGCAAGGAAATTATTCATAATTACTGACAAAGACTCAGTATTACTATACGCTGCGAGTTTAACAAGTATACGAATATAAGGAAAGCACAACAAGTAATAAAAAGAGGCAAAAAACCGCTGATAAATTTAAATTTCCTGACTCTTTTTGAAAAGATTCATAGGTCTACAGATAAATTTGTAGGGCTGGCAGCACTAGTTCAAATAGCGAGTATCAATCCAAACAATGGGGAACGGGGATTCCTTCTCACGCAACCTAGCCTTTTCGGGAAGTCCCCTTTCGTAAAAGAAAACTTCAGTCAATGTTACCAATATTTTTGTAATTTTTTTTTATACTGAACCAGAAAAATATAGTAGACTTAAAAAGTAAGGTAAGTACTTAGTATAAACCCTAAAACAGTCATATTAAACGATAAATGCCTTAAAAATCTGAAATTTAGTAGTTATGTATAAAAAAAACATGTCCTAGAAAAAAACATGTTTTTTTTCACGTTTTTTTTTTCACGTCAGAAAAAAAAACGTTTTTTTACAACACTAGTCATAACTGATGGCCCACTGTCTACAGGAGAACAGCCGAGTAGTAGACACTATGAAAACTAACAAAACCTGTAGACGTGTTGGAACGAAGTTTAACTTGGTCATGCCAGAAATAAGGAAAATTTAAGCATAAAATCATCTAGACGCGACGGGAGAGGAAATAAATTCGCGGAAGAGTTTGATGAAAGGAACAGGCAGGACGGTGGGTGGTATTTTAAGATATTGCGCTAGTGCATTTAAAGACTGTGGGATACAGGAAGCAGATATATAGACAGATAGATTGATAGATAGATAGATATGTTCACTTTGATCCCATGTGAGAATAATCTCGGGGATGTGGAGCAGTACATACACTTATTAGTAATGTCAATATTACTATTTAATTGATAATATTATTATATATTGACAACAAGTTAGTTACGACCCATTAGTATAACCAATATTTCCTGTAATCTACAAATACAATCCCGAGTTAGTTGATACTTATTATGTGAAACAGTTTATAAACTTGTTACCAGCATCTAACAACCAGTTATTTTCTTACCAACCAGTTACCACAACTCATAAGCAGTCAATTACTTAAAAACCTGTTAGTATCATAATTTTTTACAGCAGTTTTTGAGTGCATGCTATCCCATGTTAGTTACTATATATGAGTGAAATTTTGTAACAGTGTAATTACTGATTAATACAGTCACGTCAATATACCGAATTATGGATAAAATTGAAGAAATTACTTCATTTGTCAATAGTTTCAACAGAAAGAAAAACCATATATCATTTTAGTAATTGTGGACGACTTTGTCACCTTCCCCTTCCATACACCATATATACTATTTTATCAGTCATTCTTAGTTACCAAATTCCAAGAAGAAAATTCTTTCACAGAGTAAAATGGGTTCTGAAGCAGAAACTCTTTTAGTTTGGACTTAAAGTAGTTGGGTTTTTGTAGATAACATTTAATTTCTGTTGGTAAGACATTGAATAAGGAAGCTCTAGTAAATGTTAACACTTTCTGTACTATTGAAAGTGATTTGTAATCCTTGTGAATATTATATTTATTCCTAGTATTGTGGCTATGTATGTCAGCATTAAGATTGAAGTGTTCAGGATTTTCCACTACAAATGATAGTACCGAGTATACATATTGTGCTGGCATTGTTAGTACACCCCTGAGTACGTTGGTATTGAGGGTGTGTGGAGGCGAAGGATTGCATCAAACCAGTCGAGAGCTGAGGGGAACAAGTGTTTCGCGTATTGACTAAATGTTTTCCCCATCGATCAGTCATTAGTAGCTGCTCTGGTGGTGTCGGGAGATTCTCACCAGATGGCAGGCCACTCGAAGCAGTCTAGACAGGCCGCATTTAGGCGAGATAGCGCGGAGAATACACAGGAGCCACCCACGACCACATTCTGCTTTAAACTGTTGAGGCAATTTATTCCATCTAGTCTCTAGCCCGTCTCTGTTAAATCCGTCCCATTCAGTTTCGGTCTAACTATTACGTTTTCATTTTATTACATTACTGGTCTGGAAAACCCTGGAAGACGGATACAGAGGTAGGAGGCGCTTCAGTCTAAACCTGTCACGGCATTAGGGGGCATCCATAAATTACGTGAGGTGAAATAGGGGGGGGGGTGAGCGAAATCTCACCAAACCTCACCAAGGGGGGGGGGGGGTCAACGGATATCTCACGTGAGATTTTTTAAAATTGGGCCGGGCTGTAGAGCTAAAAAAAAAGTCTACAAATGACGCGAAAGTTGAATTTAGGACGGTATTTCGCCGAAAAGTGAGGGTGAGACCTTAAAAAAAAAGGTCTCAAAATGTTGCGAAGATGACATGTAAGGAGGGGGAGGGGGTATGACGGGACTACATCACACCAGAGGGGGGGGGCGGCCAGATCTCACCAAAATCTCACCAGAGGGGGGGGGGTCCGAAAATCCGGAAAAACACCTCACGTAATTTAGGGATGTCCCCTTACCAGTGTGGCTCAGTCAGGGCATTACCAAAGTCATAGTTAAAAGTTCAAAACACAAACGAAATAGCATGGTCTCAGTAACAAATCAGAATTAATCATTGTTTTATATCAACAAAATTAACTCTTTTATCACATACCATTTGGTGATATGAGTAAACTTGGAGTATTTAGCTGCCATGTCAGTCTGAATTCTCACTGACTAGATTTAGTTCTACCCACGCAGGGGCGGATCCAGGATTTTGGTTTGGGGGGCTTCAGTGGACTTTGGTTTGGGGGGCTTGGCTTGAGTGAATTTTGGTTTTGGGGGGGGGGGCTTGAGTGGATTTTTGGTTTGGGGGGGCTTGAGTGGACTTTGGTTTGGGGGGCTTGGCTTGAGTGAATTTTGGTTCAGAGGGCTTGCCTTCAGTGGATTTTTGGTTTGGGGGGGCTTGAGTGGACTTTGGTTTGGGGGGGCTTGCTTTGAGTGAATTTTGGATAAGAGGGCTTGCCTTCAGTGGATTTTTGGTTTTGGGGTGGGGGGGGGGGCTTGAGTGGACTTTGGTTTGGGGGGAGGGGCTTGGCTTGAGTGAATTTTGGTTAAGAGGGCTTGCCATCAGTGGATTTTTGGTTTTGGGGGGGGGGCTTGAGTCGGCCATGGGGTAGTTTTTATAGCCTACTCGGGCCTCAAATCCGTAGAGCTAAAAAAAAAAAAAATTTCTCCAAAATTATAATGTCGGGGGTGGACCGAGATACTTTTGGGGGGGGGCCTTGTGTGCCCTAGCCCCCCACCCTGGATCCGCCCCTGTACCCACGGGTCTCTAACCACGAAAACCAGCAAAAAACTAGACTGGCAAAAGAAAAGTGCTAAAATCACAAGTTCCCTCTAGCACATTCATTTTTTTTTTCCCCCTCTCAGGATTTTCTCGAGGTCTGTGAAACGTATCGTTTACGTTTTCTGGGTGTTTTAACGTTCTATATTTTTAAAAATAACACAAGATTAGTCAAACCAATAAAAAGATTAAATCTGTTATCGTTAATTTGTAAAGACAGAATCCTATGCAACGTCCATTTTTATTAAAAGCCGGAAGTTGATCGACACTGAGAGAGGCAGGGAAGGTAGTTTGAATTGGTCAGCGTAATTTAGCCTAACCTCAAAGTATGCAGAAATACTTTACATGGAGTAAAATATACAATTCACGGAAAGCAACGGTTTGAACGCGATTAATTTTGAAACAACTTATTAGTGCTTATGAAAAAACCAATCTCGTCTTTTCAGTCAATTGTTTCAGAGGCGAGCTGAACAAGACATTGTATAGGAAGCGCACTTAGAATTTTTTTTTTTTTTTTTTTTTTCTTTTTTTTTTTTTTTTTTTTTACTTTCTGCTTTACGCCTTTCGACGGGTAAGGTCATTAGAGGCGGGATGGGACTGGGGACAAGGAACGGGAAGGAATTCGGCCATGGCCTTTTGTAGGAAGAATCCTGGCATTCGCCTGGAGTGATTTGGGGATACCACGGTAAACCCAAGTCTATATGCACGGACGGGGATTCGAACCGCCGTCCTCCCGAATGCGAGGCCAGAGCGTTAACCACTCACCCACCACGCTACTTGCGCATTTAGAAGGAGCGTGACCAATGTTGCCACCCTATGAAAACAAAAGTCGCTAGACCTGGTGTCAAAACTCACTAGATTGCGGGACATTTAGAACTAACAGCTAGAAATCGCTAAATAAAATAAAAGGAAAATGGCAAGATAAGTAATATAAAATTGTTTTAATAATCAGTATTTTCATAAAATTAAGCATAACATTGTATTAAAAATGAACATCAGATTTCTTCAATCTATTTCTTCTTCATCGTCTTGGTGTATCGTTGGAGTTGCAGAACTTACAGATGTGGAAGGATGATATGAATCGTCAGTCTTAGATCTTTATCAATTGCAGCAATCACATCAGCCAGAAGCTCGTTATTTTTCGCAATTTTCAACCGATTCCTTATAAAAGAATGCTTTCACGAGTATTTACGGGTATCATATTTCTCAACTTGTTTTTAAGAATGTTCATTGTACTGAAAATCCTTTCTACTGCGGCATGCGAGAAAGAAAGTGATAGGATATGGCTAAATCAGATAACTCCAGAAATGTATTTATTCCTGCAGCATTCTTGTATTGGGTAAGCCATATTACGTTTTCAATATATTATTTAAGCCATTATTTATCCGAGTCATAGCAGAGGCATTACCTACCCCAAACTGCAATCAAGTTTTTCGAAATTCTGCAAGGTGGAATGTCCCTAAAAAAAATCACCAAATATGTTTTTAGCGATAATATATTTAAGAACATCGCTTTCGAGTCTCAAAATTCACTAAATCTAGCGTGACAGTGTATCAAGCAATGACTTCTACCGAAACACTGATAAATACAAAATACCTGAAATAGAGAAACAGGATTCAATTACAAATGAGTCGTTCATTTACTTATGAATCTACTGCAGATGCAGAATGCGGCACCAGTTTTCACATTCACAAAGGAAACAAATAATTAGTGCGATGTTGTTGCAGGCCACATTTGCCGAACACCTCATAGAAAATGACCATTCACCAACAAACATAAACACAGATATGCAAATTCTCACTATCAACAACCACAGACACAACACAATCACTATACAGGAAAACTTATATATACAAAAAGCAAAAAATGAACTACTAGTAAATAATTAGTAGCACGAAAAAATATGTTTTTATGGCAATAAATACTTAAATTTAGAAAAAACCTTTGACAAAATTCTTTCTATTTCTCTTTACCAAAGATAATTTTTTTTTCCTCAGTTAAGCTGGTTACTCTGACTGTGTCCCACTATATTTCCGGTCTGTTGTTGCCCTTCGTCGTTGCCGCAGTTGATTCGCTCGTCTTGTGCGGCAATCTTAACAGCCGCCGACCCCAATTCCACATGACTCACAAACAACAACTAATTAGCAGCCGACTTCGCTCCAAACACACCCGTCCCGCATTCAACAAACACACACGATGCAAAACTAGAGCGGCTACTGAAGACTCAAATATTAGTGCACATGTCCCGTCGGACTTCTTTTTCCCAATCTGCAACGAATCGCTAAAAACATTAACAATAAATATTAATCTGGTGGTAGGCCATATTTCCGAAGTTGTTGAAAAATAACTTTATAAATAATTCCGTCAAAAACAACTATTTTGGCGAATTTTGTTTCATTTTATTCCCCAGACGCGTTTCGTCCTAGTGGTGTAGGGCATCTTCAGTGGCTGAAAGTGTTTTTACATGTGATGTTACAGTAACTATCTACATTACAACTCTTTATAAATATATACAGGGTGTTACAAAAAGGTACGGCCAAACTTTCAGGAAACATTCCTCACACACAAACAAAGAAAATATGTTATGTGGACATGTGTCCGGAAAACGCTTACTTTCCATGTTAGAGCTCATTTTAGTTTCGTTAGTATGTTAGTACACTCTCCTGACCTCAGCCCTCTTGACTTCCATTTATGGGGGCATTTGAAAGCCCTTGTCTACGCAACCCCGGTACCAAATGTAGAGACTCTTCGTGCTCGTATTGTGGACGGCTGTGATACAATACGCCATTCTCCAGGGCTGCATCAGCGCATCAGGGATTCCATGCGACGGAGGGTGGATGCATGTATCCTCGCTAACGGAGGACATTTTGAACATTTCCTGTAACAAAGTGTTTGAAGTCACGCTGGTACGTTCTGTTGCTGTGTCTTTCCATTCCATGTTTAATGTGATTTGAAGAGAAGTAATAAAATGAGCTCTAACATGGAAAGTAAGCATTTCCGGACACATATCCACATATTTTCTTTGTTTGTGTGTGAGGAATGTTTCCTGAAAGTTTGGCCGTACCTTTTTGTAACACCCTGTATATATAAATATGTACACACTGTGCTCACAGATATATCGGTATTCCAGACGGGCATGTGAAGAGTACCAATATCTCTGTCAGCACAGTGTGTACGTATATACATATATATTTATAAACAGTTGTAATGTGGATAGTTACTGTAACAACACATGTAAAAACACTTTACACCCACTGAAGATGCCCTTCACCACTAGGGCGAAACCCGTCTGGGGAATAAAATGAAACAAAATTCGCCAAAACAGTTGTTTTGACGGAATTATTTATAAAATTAATAACAATGAACGTTTCAAAAATAACGTATTCAAATAATAATCTACCACAAATGATGAGAAAGTATAAAATTAAATTTCGCAAAGGGCAAAAGTAGGTGGTTGGAAAAATAAGATGAAAGAAAGCAAAAGAGGGACGGGGGGAAATGGGAGCGTAAACAAACTTCCACCGGAGCATTTACAAATTATGCTTAACGAACTCCAATAAACGGATTGCACGATTGCAGTTGAAAATCGGATAAACTCTATTGAGGGAATGATATAACGGAAATCTAGTTTTAGGAAGAATAACAAATAGAGAATTAGTCTAACATCTCTGTTGTCACAGTTTTGTTATTATCGCATATAGTGATTTCTAGAGTGCATGGAAAACTCAAATCTGGATGGCCGGGCGAGGATTCGAACCGACGTCTTCCTGAATGCGAGGCCAGAGCGTTACCCAGCCAGGACTGAATTCCGCGTGTATTAAACACCAGTGTCTTTCAACCTGCAATCGGGATGTGTGTCTCTGTTTCCTTTCACGTAAAAACTGCCGGACACATGATAAGCTGAACAGAGAGGTGCCACAGATTCGCAATACAATCCCCGCCAACGATAAGAAGTTCCAGTATGCCTAGAGTTAAGCCAAGTCGACTCAGTGACTTAACATTAATATAAGTTTATTATGGACAAATAGCGGTCACGAGATTGCACACTCCATCAGAGGTATCACGTGTTGTTTTTTTAATTGTGCATTACTTGAAATAACGAAGGTTCGCTACGCCATTTCTAAACAGATCTAACCTAAATTCGTAACAACATAGTGCAAATTATTTTCTGTCCAGCTATTCGTTGTTTTCGATAGTAGAAAACCATCTTCCACTTCAAGAAACTGTAATTTCTTTTCATGTCTGAACACGTCTCTCGAAATTATGATATGAAACTAGTAATTCACATATTATTATTTGCTAATGGACCGTATCGGATCACGTGGCTTGTAATGCGTCTTTTTTTTTTTTTTTTTCGAGATGTGAAATTCACAGTTTGAAATTTTTGGGTATGACTTAAAATATCCTTGTTACCGTCCACGCGCGGGGAACTGTCGGTAAGTGAGTAGGAACGGAGTAAGTCTATTAATTTTCGATCAGCCTTTGCTAGTGAAGCGTCCTTAGTGTTCCATTCACACCTGCACTCATTCATATCGCTGGTCTGACATAAGTGCGGACACTCCGGCAGAAATTATTATTATTATTCTCGAATCGTAAACATCAAATGCAAACTTAAAACATTGTGCAAATTAAAATCTTCAAACACATTTCTCCCAGTACTTCGCACCTCAAGTGCATTGTGTGTTGCTTGAAACAGGTCTTCGCTGTTGCAGGATGATGGGCACATAGGGCACTCGAGCATATGGTTCATAGTTTGGTCTTCACCACACTCGCACTTAATACTGGTAGCATTACTGTAACTCCATCTCACTAGATTTTCCTTGCACCTGCCTAGTGTTTTTTCTGACTTGAAAAAAAAACATGAAAAAAAAAACGTTTTTTTTTCTGGGACACGTTTTTTTTCATAACTACTAAATCTCAAATTTGTAAGGCATTTATCGTTTAATATGACTGTTTTAGTACTTATCTTAATTTTTAAACCCACTATATTTTTCTGGTTCGGTAGAAAAGAAAATTACGAAAATATTGGCAACATTAAGTGAAGTTTTCTTTTACGAACGGGGACTTCCCGAAGAGGTTATGTTGCACGAGAAGGAATCCCCGTTCCCCTTTGTTTGGATTCATACTTGCTATTTCAACTAGCGCGGCCAACCCTGCGAATTTATCTGTAGACCTACGGATCTTTTCGAAAAAATTAGGAATTTTAAAAATCTACGGCTTTTTGCCTCTTTTTATCTTTACTTATATTCATATACTTGTTAAACTCTCAGCGTATAATGATTCTGAGTCATTAAATTGTCAGTAATTATGAATCGTTTCCTTGCAACCGTTGGCGTAAACCAACGATTGAAAAACAAATAAACCTCTTATTTTGTATGATAACAGATTTAAATTCAAACTTAAAAGACCTTAATACAGAATTATCGGCGCAGTCTTTATGCACAGTGTGTACTTTGCTCACAATTTAAAATTGAAATCTCAAAATCTTTTGCGTACAATACAAGGATAACCAGTAAAAGAAAATGTAATTATTTCTGAAGTAATATATCTAGAGGAGACAGAAGAAGAAACAGTAAATTCCGACTCCGACCGCACTAGTGTTGGTAGTGCTGATGCTAGTGAATGTGGTACTGACATAGAGGATGAATAAAATTATGCTACCCATATAAATACATTTATGAATCATTATGTAAGACATAATATGATTCAGTAAGATTTAAAACATACATGTAAAATGTAAGTTCCATAAATAAAACTACAATTTATCAAATATTATGTTTTCTGAAAAAAAAACAAATTTAGAAAAAAACAGGGTGCTGGTTTTTTTTCATGTTTTTTTTTCCACAAAGCTGAATTTTTTTTCTGTTTGCAACACTACTCCTGTTCGCAATCGATTCCAGACCTCTGCATGGCCAGGTGGCAAGCGCTCTGCAACTGTCAGTGGTCCCGAGATGTTAGGAACCCTCATTTTCCATAACTGTACTCTTGTCTTTTCAAGTTGCCCAATTATCTCTGGGCTATTGGTGTATGGCCGTGCAGTGGATGAACACTTTCTCGTTCTACTTTTGTCCTCTCCTTGATCGCAGCCACTTCTCTCCGGATACTGGGTGGTAAGCTGTCAACTAGGGTAGGCTTTAGGCAGCCTGTCACTAGTCTACAAAAATGAGGCTATTCGGTGTTCGACAGTGCAGTGTCCGAGAACTGATATTAATTCCTATTAGAAACTTGTGACTGTGGTGGACGGATTGGTTGGACCATTGGTTACAAGTATCAGTGCTGGGACCGTTGATAACTATCGCCGAGATTGCCGTGTTAGCAGGGAGGAACTCACCCCCTCAGTGTTTTGATTGGTTAGCCCTGTTAAGACAACCCTTTGTGCGACTTCCGCCCCTATGTGTACCCCTGTACTCTGGTCACAGTCAATTACCCAATTACAGTCAATAGCGGGGCAGCAACAGGTTGTTCCAACCTCCCCTCCTCTTAATGGCTGCACAATGCTGACGTCACGCCCAATACAAACAGCGTGTAACAGCCCTCATACCTGAATTTTGAATAGTATTGTACTGTATGAAGCATTTGTAGTGAGCTAAAGTTTGCTTGAATATGATCTGGACTTTTGTTTTATGAAAGAAAATTATTTGAAGTCCATTTAATATGTTTAAGAACCGAATTGTGCAAAAGAATTTCTTAAATGTTTGTAATTCCATGTATTAATGCAAGTTATGATGTCTATAGGTCATGTTTCTACAGTTTGAAATGATTTCTGTAAATAATTTTGTATTTAAGTATCTCTAATTACCATTTCTGATCATTTTGAAATGATGTTAAGTGATTTTGTATTAATTCCGATTGTTTTTAATATGTTTAATTGTTAATGTTCGAGAAATATCGGGCGGTTGTCTTTGAAGAATTCTTGCAATTTCTATAGAGACTATATAAACAGATCGGCAGTCATTCAGTATTCATTCAGTATTCAGTTTTACAGAGAGTTTTATAGTTAGTTTTCAAGTTGAGTTCACAGAAGTTTTATAAAGATTATCTTTGAGACTGCTCAGAAGTGCATCTCTGTATTGTATCTATGCATGTGAATATCGCTGACTTCGTTTTGAAAAATAAACAAATCTTCAACATAACCTTTTGGTGGACTTTTTAATTAATCAGTATATTAATTAAACCACCGAAGACCCTAATAAGCGGCTTATTAAACTCATTCATGTGCTCGTATAAAATATAAATATATACATATATTAGCTAGTTGCCCACTCGATTTAATGATCGTAATTTTACCTCCAGTTTGAAAATAAAACTTCTATAATTTCAATATTGCAAGAAGTTATTGTTTTTATTGTGCTTAACAAGAGCAGCAAGTATATGCCACGTTGAACGGAACCAAAGATGGAACAAAACTTTTAATTTATGACTGAATTATCAGAACAGTGCCGCTCTAAACTGATTAAAATGGTGTCTAAGACGAAATTAAACAAACTTTAGACTGTGCGAAATAAATGTTTTACCGTTATATTAGAAGCTTAGACACGACGACCGAGCGTGATGGGTGAACGGTTAGCGTTCTGGCCTCGCATTCGGGAGGACGCGGGTTCGAATCCCCGCCCAGGCATCCAGATTTGGGTTTTTCATGGTTTCCCCAAATCACTCCAGGTGAATGCCGGGATGCTTCCTTCAAAAAGGCCATGGCCGAGTTCCCTCCCATTCCTTGCCCCAATCCCATCCCGCCTCTAATGACCTCGCTGTCGACGAGGCGTAAAGACCAAGCAAAAAAAAAAAAAAAAACGAATATAAGCTTCAGAACACACAACAGCATGTGAATATTTATTTCCGTCATTTAATTATCTCCGTATTTACGATAGTCTGACAAGAGAAAACAGTACAAAATATCTTCTGGAATCAATGGAAAAAAGCTAAGTGGCAGGGGGGGTGGTAGAGGCAACAGCCACGTCGGGCTAAGCGGGGGGGGGGGAGGAGGGTTTGCAGGAGGCTAAAAGGCTAAAATGCAGCTGCGTGGTTTATGGACGATCCCAAACCATGGCTTGCGAGCACAAATAAATAACATTCTGTACAACACACGAAAGCAATGTGTTATTAAACCTCTCCGCAGTGCGTATGGAGTGACGACACACCACAGTGTCGGCGGTCATTCGCCCGTGGGATGGGGGACGTTGATGCTGGCGGCTGGCGGTGTCTTTCGGAAGAGTAGGCGTGGGTGCGGGACTTGACCCACACTAAGACAATGAGGAGCTATACTCGCATCCAGATGTTAAGGCTGAGCCTACTCGAAGTGAAGCTTACCCTGGGAGTGCAGGTTGATTAATGATCTCAGTGGCACATAATTAGCTGTCTACCGCGTGCTTAATTATGCTCGTCAGCTGCCGCCTCGCCTCGCTAATTATTAATTTATTGCACCCCCACAGCGTGCTAATTGCACTTTATAACGACGTCCCGACTATTGACGTGTCCGCGTGCTTTGATAATATGTTCCGTTTCAGATAGTCCATCGCAAAGAGCACCAGTAGAGGAGAATCGGGTAATATGGAATAGTCTGGTAATATGGAATAGTCTGGTAATATGGAATAGTCGGGCAATATGGAATAGTCTGGCAATATGAAATAGTCTGGTAATATGGAATAGTCTGGTAATATGGAATAGTCTGGTAATATGGAATAGTCTGGCAATATGGAATAGTCTGGTAATATAGAATAGTCGGGGAATATGGAATAGTCTGGTAATATGGAATAGTCGGGCAATATGGAATAGTCGGGCAATATGGAATAGTCTGGTAATATGGAATAGTCGGGCAATATGGAATAGTCTGGTAATATAGAATAGTCTGGCAATATGGAATAGTCGGGGAATATGGAATAGTCTGGTAATATGGAATAGTCTGGTAATATGGAATAGTCTGGTAATATGGAATAGTCGGGGAATATGGAATAGTCTGGTAATATGGAATAGTCGGGCAATATGGAATAGTCGGGCAATATGGAATAGTCGGGGAATATGGAATAGTCTGGTAATATGGAATAGTCTGGTAATATGGAATAGTCTGGTAATATGGAATAGTCGGGCAATATGGAATAGTCGGGCAATATGGAATAGTCTGGTAATATGGAATAGTCGGGCAATATGGAATAGTCGGGCAATATGGAATAGTCGGGCAATATGGAATAGTCGGGCAATATGGAATAGTCGGGCAATATGGAATAGTCTGGTAATATGGAATAGTCTGGTAATATGGAATAGTCGGGCAATATGGAATAGTCGGGCAATATGGAATAGTCTGGTAATATGGAATAGTCGGGCAATATGGAATAGTCGGGCAATATGGAATAGTCTGGTAATATGGAATAGTCGGGGAATATGGAATAGTCGGGCAATATGGAATAGTCTGGTAATATGGAATAGTCGGGCAATATGGAATAGTCGGGCAATATGGAATAGTCTGGTAATATGGAATAGTCGGGCAATATGGAATAGTCGGGGAATATGGAATAGTCTGGTAATATGGAATAGTCGGGCAATATGGAATAGTCTGGTAATATGGAATAGTCGGGGAATATGGAATAGTCTGGTAATATGGAATAGTCTGGTAATATGGAATAGTCTGGTAATATGGAATAGTCTGGTAATATGGAATAGTCGGGCAATATGGAATAGTCGGGCAATATGGAATAGTCTGGTAATATGGAATAGTCGGGCAATATGGAATAGTCGGGCAATATGGAATAGTCGGGCAATATGGAATAGTCGGGCAATATGGAATAGTCGGGGAATATGGAATAGTCTGGTAATATGGAATAGTCTGGTAATATGGAATAGTCGGGCAATATGGAATAGTCTGGTAATATAGAATAGTCTGGCAATATGGAATAGTCGGGGAATATGGAATAGTCTGGTAATATGGAATAGTCTGGTAATATGGAATAGTCGGGTAATATGGAATAGTCGGGGAATATGGAATAGTCTGGTAATATGGAATAGTCGGGCAATATGGAATAGTCGGGGAATATGGAATAGTCTGGTAATATGGAATAGTCTGGTAATATGGAATAGTCTGGTAATATGGAATAGTCGGGCAATATGGAATAGTCGGGCAATATGGAATAGTCTGGTAATATGGAATAGTCGGGCAATATGGAATAGTCGGGCAATATGGAATAGTCGGGCAATATGGAATAGTCGGGCAATATGGAATAGTCGGGCAATATGGAATAGTCTGGTAATATGGAATAGTCTGGTAATATGGAATAGTCGGGCAATATGGAATAGTCTGGTAATATGGAATAGTCGGGCAATATGGAATAGTCGGGCAATATGGAATAGTCTGGTAATATGGAATAGTCGGGGAATATGGAATAGTCGGGCAATATGGAATAGTCTGGTAATATGGAATAGTCGGGCAATATGGAATAGTCGGGCAATATGGAATAGTCTGGTAATATGGAATAGTCGGGCAATATGGAATAGTCTGGTAATATGGAATAGTCGGGCAATATGGAATAGTCTGGTAATATGGAATAGTCTGGTAATATGGAATAGTCTGGTAATATGGAATAGTCTGGTAATATGGAATAGTCGGGCAATATGGAATAGTCGGGCAATATGGAATAGTCTGGTAATATGGAATAGTCGGGCAATATGGAATAGTCTGGTAATATAGAATAGTCTGGCAATATGGAATAGTCTGGCAATATGGAATAGTCGGGCAATATGGTATAGTCGGGCAATATCGAATAGTCGGGCAATATGGAATAGTCGGGCAATATGGAATAGTCGGGCAATATGGAATAGTCAGGCAATATGGAATAGTCGGGCAATATGGAATAGTCTGGTAATATAGTTTGTATTAGTTTCCCTGTTCAACTAATAAGTAGCTCTTTCAAATAAATGTAGGAATAGATTCGTATAATGTGGTGTAATGAACTAGAACTCAAAATGAAACAGGCTCAGTAGTTTTTTTATCAAAAAAAATTTCGCTCTGTTTTAATGATGCTCATGATTCAGTTTTAAACCGTATTACGGAAAAATCATGCTTAAACTTATCTTGAAACTCACCAAAAGCAATAGCAACACACAAATTCCTAATACCACACAGAAACACAGCGTAATCATCGACCAAACTCAGTCGAATGGCGCGGCCGAATGGAGCACTTGATCGGTGGGTCACAGGAAGCCCATTGTTCAAATTATTTTTTCTATTGTTAGGCGCAGATACGGGTAAAATAAACCTTTGTTCCTAATAATATAGTTTGTCTACTTTAAATATAAATAACTTTTTTGCCTTTGTAGACTAGTGTCAAAATTGACTTTTGTCCCTCTAGTTTTGGAAAATAACACACAGTGCGGGGGTTTGAATCCGCGTGCTCCCGCACTGGCTTGTATACTGTGTTAAAATGTCTTCAGGGGTGGCGAAAGAGAACAACAGTGTTGTTAGTATGGCAGACGTCGCGGATGCGTTGTGTGATTTGTGTTTTGTGTTGGTGAGAGGTTCCGGTACCGGGTGGTACCGGAAGTTAGCGTCATCTGTAACGGACGGCGCGGCCATAAAGAACCGAGACGACCCGAGCGCTCAACGTCGCAAATATTTCGCCACGCGCCATCTCTCTCTCTTCGTCCAGGTCTCTCCATTCTCCACACCGCGAATCCAGTGACCCAGTCAGCAGGTGGCAAGAGGGGAGGAATGACGCAGATTCCTGGCCTGCAGTACACAAACAAATCAAAGGAGAGTGGGCAGTGGGCACTACACTGACAAACGTGAACGTAATACCTTGAAGGGTGAGAACGGCTGAACGTGTTCAACTTGTCTGATGTCCCGCCTCGCACATGCCTCTGGTCGATTCTGATTTAGCTGTCTTAATGACCAATTGCGAATACAACGGCAAGGGATTACCCTGTCTGCAGGTGATTCAAATATTTTGTTTGTGTTTTTTTGAGATATATGAAAATGAAATATGTAATTAAAGTAAACATGAGGTGAATATATCTGGGATGAAAATGTTTCAAAAGTAATTTTCTCCTAAATGAGATAGTTTTCTAGATCCAGGACAGAATATGAATTAATCGCGACCTAGCACAGTTTATCTAAGATTGAATCTCGGCTTGCAGGGAGACTCGTAATAGATTTGTGACGCCATCAAACCGTCAGTACGACGTCGAGAAGATGTGCACTTCTTCATAGTTTTTTTTGCCTTCATTAGAGTGCAGGCAGCAATATTCCTCTTCCAAGGCTATCCGTTGCGTTCAGAGAGAGGTTGTAAACACTAACTGACAAATGTCGGATGGAATTAGTCATCCCACCTGCTTAGAATGATGATGTGAAACAAGTCTTACTTTCGAAATGTGAAACCTGAGCATTGGAACTGCTAATCAGAATAGGTATATATACAGGGTGTTACAAAAGGTACGGCCAAACTTTCAGGAAACATTCCTCACACACAAACAAAGAAAATATGTTATGTGGACATGTGTCCGGAAACGCTTACTTTCCATGTTAGAGCTCATTTTATTACTTCTCTTCAAATCACATTAAACATGGAATGGAAACACACAGCAACAGAACGTAGCAGCGTGACTTCAAACACTTTGTTACAGGAAATGTTCAAAATGTCCTCCGTTAGCGAGGATACATGCATCCACCCTCCGTCGCATGGAATCCCTGATGCGCTGATGCAGCCCAGGAGAATGGCGTATTGTATCACAGCCGTCCACAATACGAGCACGAAGACTAACGAAACTAAAATGAGCTCTAACATGGAAAGTAAGCGTTTCCGGACACATATTTTCTTTGTTTGTTTGTGAGGAATGTTTCCTGAAAGTTTGGCCGTACCTTTATGTAACACCCTGTATATGGAAAGACAGATGAAATACGCCCAACACCCACCAAAGTTGAAGGGAGGAGGGCAACAGCAACACAAAACAACAGAAAAAACAAAACAAAAAACTTTGGTGAGTGTTGGGTGTATTTCATCTGTCTTTCGACATAAATATTGCCTCGCGAAATTTCTTTCCTTTCATTGTTACTTATATATATATAAAAGGTGTAGAAAGGGATGAGGAAATGAAGTATATCATTATGAGTTGAGAGAGTATGTGATATTATTTCACTGATTAAAAAATCGTGTTAAATGTACAAGCAACTCGGCAATATCAGTATGACGCTGTACCCCCTCTGG
>JARYHS010007075.1:15091283-15141046 GCA_031002005.1 Vandiemenella viatica
TCCTCCCGAATGCGAGGCCAGAACGAATAAAATGAAAACGTAATAGTTAGACCGAAACTGAATGGGACGGATTTAACAGAGACGGGCTAGAGACTAGATGGAATAAATCGCCTCAACAATTTGAAGCATTATGTGGTCGTGGGCGGCTCCTGTGCAGTGTCCGCGCTATCTCGCCTAAATGCGGCCCGTCTAGACTGCTTCGAGTGGCCTGCCATCTGGTGAGCATCTCCCGACACCAACACAGCAGCTACTAATCACTGATCGAGGGGGAAAACATTTATCCAATACGCGAAACACTTGTTCCCCTCAGCTCTCGACTGGTTTGATGCAATCCTTCGCCTCCACACAACCCACGTACTCAGCTACCTACTTCGTGTATCCCACAGTACTTACCTGCACTAGCTCAACATCTTAAAATACCACCCACCATCTTGCCTCTACCTTTAATCAAACTCTTCCGCGAATTTATTCCCCCCCCCCCCCCCGTCACGTCTAGATGATTTTATGCTCTAATTTTCCTTATTTCTGGAATGACCAAGTTAAACTTCGTTCCAACTCGTCTACAGGTTTGTATAGTTTTCATGGTGTTTGATTACTACACGGCTGTTCTCCTGTAGACAGTGGGCCATCAGTTGTGCCTAGTGTTGTAAAAAAACAGTTTTTTTTCTGACGTAAAAAAAAAATGAAAAAAAACTGTGAAAAAAAACATGTTTTTTTTTTCTGGGACATAGTTTATTTCATAACTACTAAATTTCAGATATTTAAGGCATTTATCGTTTAATATGACTGTTTTAGAGTTTATACTAAGTACTTATCTTATTTTTAAATCTACTATATTTTTCTGGTTCAGTAGAAAAAAAAATTACAAAAATATTGGCAACATTGACTGAAGTTTTCTTTTACGAACGGGGACTTCCCGAAAAGGCTAGGTTGTGCGAGAAGGAATCCCCGTTCCCCATTGTTTGGATTGATACTCGCTATTTGAACTAGTTCTGCCAGGCCCTACAAATTTATCTGTAGACCTGCGAATCTTTTCAAAATATTAGGTAATTTAACTACGGTTTTTTGCCTCTTTTTATTACTTGTTGTGCTTTCCTTATATTCGTATACTTGTTAAACTCGCAGCGTATAGTGATACTGAGTCTTTGTCAGTAATTATGAATAATTTCCTTGCAACCGTTGGCATAAACCAACGATTGAAAACAAATAAAGCTCCTATTTTGTATGATAATAGATTTAAATTCAAACTTAAAAGACCGTAATACAGAACTATCGGTGCAGTCTTCATTCACAGTGTGTACTTTGCTCACAATTTAAAATTGCAATTTCAAAAGCTTTTGCGTACATTACAAGAACAACCAGTAAAAGAAAATGTAACTACTTCTGAAGTTATGGATATAGAGGAGACAGAAGAAGAAACAGAAAATTCCGACTCCGACCGAACTAGTGTTGGTAGTACTGATACTAGTGAATGTGGTACCGACATAGAGGATGAATAAAATTATGTTACCTATATTGATACATTTATGAATAATTATGTAAGATATTATAGGATTCAGTAAGAATTAAAACACACTTGTAAAATGTAAGTTCCGTAAATGAAACTATAATTTATAAAATATATTGTTTTCTGAAAAAAAAAACCAAATTTAGAAAAAAAAACAAGGGTGGTAGGTTTTTTTTCATGTTTTTTTTTTCACAAATCTAAAAAAAAATTTTTTTTAAGTTTGCAACACTAGTTGTGACTCTGATAACTCCTCTAGTGTCACCACGGATAGTTAGGTATTCACCATCACATGTTTCCACTCTTATCATCTAATGGGGGAATACAATCTGGAAATACTCAAGAGGGGAATTCCAGGCGTTACAACACCGTGGTGAGTAGGAAAGAGACGTTCAGAAATAGCAAACAAACAAAGAAATACAGTATGGAACACGGTGCGTCTAAGAAGGTTGGCCAAACTGAGACTACAGTACACCTCAAAGCTAAACAACAATCATACGTAAAGTGTGGTAACATATGAACAGCGTTAAAACAAAGACCAATGTTCCTTTGTTACCCAAAAAGAACATCACAATAGGAAGATAAACAGCTGAAACAAATTCATAAAGATCTCGAGAAAATTTACTGTGCGCCAGGAAATACAATAAACTACAATTTAATTAAATTTAATTGTGATGGAGCGAACAGTCCAGTGGCAATTTCCCTTCTCACCCATTTATTGTGTCCACCTATTTTTCCCCACTACAAATTTGAACTTTAATTTGTTTCAACGTTTTCGGTAAATTATTCATTACTTCTGTCGGTAACTTATTCCAATCCCCGACCCTTTTACCTATGGCAGAGAATCTTCCCTCACACTTGTGCCCGATATTGAGTGCCAGCTTGCGGTCATGGTCATCGTTTCCCTTCAATGTACTACTTGTAATTCTTACACCAATATCTTGCCACGCCCTGTACACTCCCATGACCCTCTTCACCCTCCTCTTGTCTTACAATCAATCCAATTCCAGCTCTTTTATGACATCTGTTACTGATTTTGTTCTGCGGTAATTTCCAGAGCATTGTCAAATGTTATGTGGTTTCACGAACTACACATACAGTCTGTTAAATTGAAACGACTAAACGAAATGAAAAGCGTTTATACAAAATCAGTAATAAGTTATTTTTAAAGAGAACGTCTTTTATATATCAAACTAAAAAAAAAAAAAAATAGTTGAAAACAAGTGCCATGGGTACCCGAAAAAAAATTTGAAAAAATTTGAAAAACTTCAAAAACCTATTTTCACAACAATCAAATTCCCCGTCTAACGATATATACCGAGCGGGGCGGTGTAATGGTTAGCGTTCTCGCCTCGCATTCGGGAGGACGGCGATTCGAATCCCCGTCCGGGCATCCAGATTTGGGTTTTCCATGGTTTCCCCAAATCACTCCAGGCAAATGCCGGGATGCTTCCTTCAAAAGGCCATGGCCGAATTCCTTCCCATTCCTTGCCCCCATCCTTGCCCCCCATCCTTTCCCGTCTCTAAAGACCTCGATGTTAAAAAAAGACGTACAGCAGTTAAAAAAAAATCAATGCTTAATGATTACTGCATATAAAAAAAGAAATAAAAGTATTTGCCAGTATGGGGGTTTGAAACCGGGTTCGCAAAGTGGGAAGCAAGCACGCTACCAATACACCACGCTGAAACTGTTAAATAACGTAGTAAAATTATAATATTTAAAAAATAGTCACAAATGTTTGTGCGTTAATTTCTCGATACCTAGGGCTCATTTTGAAGAAATAATTCTAACACAGTTATATATAGTTATTACCCTTCAACATATACTCGGGGGATCGAAATCCGTTCTGAACAGGTCTGATGGTTCCCAAGTGATGTGCGCCTACTCACTGATAGACATTTTGCTTTTATCGCTCCTTCGACGGACCACTTGTTCATAGCGGAAGCATCATTTGTCCTGTGGATTTTTATGTCGGTTCCCGTGGTATCGCCTTGCGTTCGTACGGACTTTGCTGCAACTGCACAGTGGCTAGTGTGCAGCTATCTTTGCGCATTGGCACGGGAACAGCGGCTTCGGAGAAGTTGTGACCGCGAGGCGGTGCCAACTGGGAAATGCAGCCCAACGCCGCCAAGGTCTCCACGGGCTCCTCAAGGATCCATTTTTAGCCCACCAATAATAATAGCTCATCGCGTCATATATTTTCGAACCAAATTTTAACACTGTCCAAGTAGAACAAAGAAAACCGTGTCAAAAACATGAATTCTAATATAAAGAAGAATTTCTCCCTGCTAAGGAACTACAGAATGCTCACAAATATATTGCAAATTAAAATATTACGTAGTAAAAATGGTGGCGGATAAACTAGCACTTTTTCCTCGATAATACTCAGGCTGTATATATTTATATTTTTCATTTTCACTGTCCTTCGAAATTGACGATCATAATTTGTTATCAAAGAAGTTAACTTAATATGGCATAAATGTTCGAGGAGATTTGCTGGTGACGTTCAATTATCAAAGAAGAATGAGGAATTGACTGTCACGAACGAAATAAGTCAAGACCGACGGGGCTGCATCCCCCGTGGCCAGTTGCTTTTCCTCCCGTCGATCTTCGTATTAGTTCTCGACGGAAAAACCGTGCACGTGTCAGCAAAGAATTTCTTGCAATGATTCATTTACGAAATATGTCAATATATTAACATTCCACGCTCTCCAAATGGTGGAGAAAATTTACTTTTAAACATATCTTTACGTTATTCAGCTGAGAGATATACCAACTACTACAAGAGAAATCACAAACTGTGTCAAAATCAATTTCGGATTCGTTGAGCACGACTTCAAAGTTGCGTGCTAACCTAAATAAGATGGCAGAAATTAAAATGTAACCGAGTGTTCAACATCATTTGCGACTTCAGCAAAATGGCGATCCACTGGTACAAAATTGCTGCATTTAATATGACTATCAATGAATGTATAACACCGTAAGTTTCCAACCAGGGGCGGATCCAGGATTTTGGTTTGGGGGGGGGGGCTTGAGCGGACTTTGGTTTGGGGGGGGGCTTGGCTTGAATGAAATTTGGTTCAGAGGGCTTGCCTTCAGTGGATTTTGGTTTTTTTGGGGGGGGGGCTTGAGTCGGCCTTAGGGTAGTCTTGACAGCCTTCTCGGGCCTCAAATCCGTAGAGCAAAGAAAAAAAAATCTCCAAAATTACAGTGTCGGGGGTAGACCTAGATACTTTGGGGGGGGGGGGCTTGAGGCCCCTAGCCCCCACCCCCCACCCCCACCCCCCCTGGATCCGCCCCTGTTCCAACATTACAACCAACGGTTATCAAGTTGCTTTCATCCTTCCCACGTAGACAGGTATCCCAAGATGGTCTTCATTTGATGATGAGTACCTAGCGTTGAAACAATGTCCAAAGTGTTCAAGATGGCCACCGAATGTTCAAGATGGCCGCCAAACATTTTTATACAGTTTTCATTCACTCAAATAATACAAAATTGGTCTGTAGAGCACAGGCTGTACTAAACGACAAATGCTGAAGACTAATAGATGGAAATAACAAAGAGCTAATGATGTTATAAAGTTGTCTTAATACGTTGCAACTCCCTCGGTTAAAGGTGATGATTAGCCATTACAAAATTATCGACATACAATATGGATGGCGACCGTTCAAAATGGCCGACTGGCGTTACAAGATGATCACCTAGAATTAAAAATTGGTTAACGGTTCTTACAGAATGATTGTCAAGATGGCGGCGGGTGGGGTACTCACCCTTGGGGCATGCCTGCTCGTCCGTGCCGTCACTGCAGTCCTGTCGGCCGTCGCAGCGCTGCGTCGCGGGGATGCACCGCGAGATGTCGCACAGGTACTCGCCCACCGCGCACTCTGCAACGGGGGATTACCCGCACTCAGTGCCGCCAGACACAGAAACAAACACAACGCTAATACTGCGTATCTCAGAATTTAGAAGGCAACCAATAAATGCATCACAGTAATGCTTAGTGCTACACCATAAAATGACTATACAGAATTGACCAAAGTTATCAAGACAGACAATCGTCAAAACTACACTAATTAAATTACACTTGGTAATTATGCATATTATTTTGGAACAAGTTTTTTTAAAAATAAAACAGGATTATGAGCGCCATGGTACAAGACCACGGCTAACAACATAGTCGCTGACAATCAATAACAGACCTAAAGTCATCAACATTCTAATCTTGCAATAACTAAAATTATGTGTCGAATGATTTTAATATTGTTAACCAGTTTACCCTTATTCTGCACCTACTAAACCAAATTTGTGTATCTTCCTTGAATGCTTAGCGGTGGGTTAGTGTGAGCCATACGCGGTGTCGTCGGAAGAAGATTGCACTAAAGCAGCCGGGTAGTGGATCTGCTGTACTCTACATACTGTGTTACTCTACATCTAAACAATTCTGACGGTGTCTTTGTGACGGTGGAAACTAATGCCTGCTAGTTCGGTGCTGATCTATCAACAAGTACGACGTCTCCACCCAACGGATGAACCGCCATGAGCAGTGTCCCTGTCTTCGTACGGAAAGCGCAGAGTGATGTCAGACAACAACTGTAATGTTTGATACTGACATCTGACATGTATAAAGGATCACATCTGTCGGTACTGTCACGGTCGCCATGTCAGACAGCATCTGTAATGTTTGAGAGTGACTTTTACGTCGTAGTAATGGGCTATGTATCAAAGATCGACACTTAACTGGTCCTGTCACGCGTCGCCAAATAAACAATAACTACTGGTGTGTTTTAATATTGACTCATTTTCATGCGCCCAGGCGTATTTTGCATATTGCAGCCTCATTTGGTACCGAGCTCACATTTTGTCAACGTTTCTCCAGAGATAAGATAGCTTTCGCAAAATGAATGAAGTGATTCAGTTCATTTAGTTTCTTTTATTGACAATAAACCCCCATTGCCGCCGTGTTCGTTAAAGACAGGTCTGCCACAGAGAAAGGAAGCTGTTTCGGCTATTTCTAGTTAGTCTGAATCAGTACTCTATCTTTCTCGAAACTCCAATTATTAATGTTCTGAACCCGACACAAAGTCTCTCAGTACTATGCAATATTGCCACTACGTATGTATGTCGGCAATGAAAATTTACCTTTGTCGGTATCGCACTGACTTCTAGCATATTTATCAGAAAAGAGATACGCCTTCGTGTCCGTGCCACTGATCATCTCCCAACGACCGCGGTTGCTGTCAGCAAAAACAAACCTCGGGAGCTTCGCCGCTTCTAACTGATTTATGAGAAAAACATCCCGTCTAACCCTGGTTACGAGAGGCTGTGTACACAGGTGTTTTTCCCTGATAAAAACAATTTGTTTATATCCTAGAAAAAAACTAGCCTCATTATGTCAGGATGTTTTGAACAGAATCTGACTATTCAGCATTGTAGATAACTATGTACGTTCTCGCGGCGGCAATGCTTTATAAAAACTTCTCGGGTTTCAAGCCGCGTCAGAATTGAGCCGTCTCGCGACGTTTCGGAAGCTTGCACTGCTTCCATTGTCAAGCCCCCGCTTAACATTACTGAAGTCTGCCGCATGGTAGTCTATCATATAGCGCCAGCAGCCGGGAACGGAGGGGAAAGCGCGTGGAGGGGCGGTCTAGTTAGGCCCTGGTCGCTTGGTGATGTCACGATCGGGTCACTCGTATGCCATAATACGGCTCGATTCCGTCTCGTTGCCCCGATCGTGACGTCACCAAGCGAGCAGGGCCTAACTAGACCGCCCCTCCACGCGCTTTCCCCTCCGTTCCCGGCTGCTGGCACTATATAATAGACTACCGTGCGGCAGACTTCAGTAATGTTAAGCGGGGGCTTGACAATGGAAGCAGTGCAAGCTTCCGAAACGTCGCCAGACGGCTCAATTCTGACGCGGCTTGAAACCCGAGTTTATAAAATTCAGCATTGTGTCGTGACCTGCAAGTCATTTCACGTATGATCACACTTTATTCACCATTAGTGAGTAAACCAAACAATCCGTACTCGCAGAAGTTACTGTCGCGGCAACACTTGGTTGACTACGACCTGTTTCTTGCGAGGTGCAGGGTTAGTACGGTACGTGTGTGGCTGTGTTGTGGACTACTGTCTCTTCTCGTGGCTGGCTGTACCCGTGGTGGCGGCGGTGGTGGTCTCGGAGCCGGGGCAGCCCTGCTCGTCGGAGCCGTCGCGGCAGTCCTGCGACCCGTCGCAGCGCTGCACCGTGCAGATGTAGCGCGACCCGTCGGCGCAGCGCACCTTGTCGTCGGCGCGACACTCGTCCTCGATGGGCGGCGCCGCGGTCTGGCTCAGCGACGGCAACGGCGGCGTCCTCGCCGTCGTCGTCGTCGTCGTCGTCGTGGTGGGAGGAGGGGGCTGGTAGCGGGCTGCTGGGGGGACGGGGACGCAGGTGGGAGAGGTATATACACAGCCAGTGAAGACCATCACAGTGAACAAAACAGACGTTACATGATCGAACGCGTCCCACAGGGCAATCAAGTAGAGAGATACATGTGGCAAGCAGAAACACAACATCAACAAGTAAGGTAAAATTTGGAAGAAACATATTATGAAAACAAGAGAGAAAAATGAAATATGAAGCCGAGTTACAGCACAACGTGGAATATTGGATGCCAACGTGAAAGAATATAACGAGGTGTGGTTGGTAAGAAAGGAATTGCCGAGACCGGCGCACGAAGTGTAATATCACACAAGTTGACAATTAAAAATGGTATTGTACGTGTAGTGAGCAGGAAGAGAATAAATAGCGGCAAGAGCCAACAAACAGAATGAACAAAAGCAATTGTGATAATGATTGAGCAATGTGACAAATGATACAAAGAGACATTTAAAGACAGGACATACCACAGTAGACATCCCAAACACAAATCGAATGACATGTAGAGAAGAGAAAGGAATTATGGTGACCAGCAAACAGATTGACGAATCACACAGTCATTGGGATAGATAGTTCAGAGACAAACATAATAAATAGTATAAAGAAAGTGAATAAAACAGATAAAATTGAAACAAAAAGAATAATGATAACCGGGGTAAATTGTGAAACATGACGGTAAGGATAGTAACAAATCCAATGGTAGTATATAAAAAAGAAAGCGAATAGTATAGACAAAGAAGTGGTAATGAGATATAGAGAGCAAGATAGATACAATTACAACAAATTGATGTATTGAACAAATTGATGTTTGACCATGAGACATAGTGGTTGATATGCCCAACAGCAAAACCAAATTTAGTCAATAAGGGAAAACACAGAAGAAGAATAACAGAAGGGAACAACGTGATATACCACACAAAGCGGCATTACATCATAGAACAAAAAGGAAGTATCAAAAAGAAAAGCAAAGAGCACGGAAAGTTATACAATGGCACCAACGCGGTAAAGGAGAGAGACACAATGTGTCAACAGATGAGAAATCGAGAAAAAAAGAAATAATTAAGAGAAAAGTCAATAGTTCGATTGAATACAAGTATATTCACAGCAGTGCCATGAATGGTTGATATAAACGCGAAATGAGAAATTAAAATTTTAACAAAGAAATAACCAGATGGATAATTGACAATAGAAGGCAGCAAAATTATGGATATATGAAGAGGAATTAAGGAGACCACCAGAAGAAATGTACAGTAGCGCGATTAGTCATGCCATTACGATAACAGGGAGGGTAAGGTTACGCCCACGCATAGTGATTGGTCAGGAATCAGTTGGATAAAGTGCGTGGATTGGAGGAAGAAAAGAGAAATGTAAAGAGCTATTTAGAACGGTGTTGAAAACCCAAAGTCCAGAACATAAAATAACAAAATTTTTAACACAAAAACAAAACTGTTGTTATAGATACATACACTATCGGACATAAGAACCTCCACCACAGTTATACAAAACAAATACAAACCACAGAACAGCAGAACCACAGTCCGCACCAATCAGTTTATAAAACCTTCTTCTCTTAGGAAGGGAAATTACATGTTCTTGTGTTTACTCTTGTCTGTTTGGTACGGAACCCTGTTGTCAAAGGTATCAGGCGAAGATTCCTTTACCTAGTTGCGGATCCAGGATTTTTTTTTGGAGGGGGGGAAGCTTGAGCGGGGTTTTTGGTTTTGGGGGGGAGTTGAGGGGATTTTCGTTTTGGGGGGGGAATTGAGTGATTTTCGTTTGGGGCGGTTTGAGTCGGCTTGGATCCGCCATTGCCTTTACCGATCATCCTTACTTAATAGTAATATATATATATATATAAAATAAGGACCTTGAAAAGTTTCACCGAATATCCTGAGACCCAGTAACACCGTATTCCAAAGTAAACAACTATTTATGTTACTGATTACCGTGTATTCTGTATGGTGCAAATAACAAATGACAGGAATTCGTTTTAGTGTATCGACTCTTAATGATGGGAAAGGATTTGTTGATTTTGGAACAAACTGTTTTATTCTGCTGTTCCGCAGTAAGCTACATACAACAAGTGTACAGGAAAGTTGTTAGTGACAGAGCCTTCTCATACAAACAACAATTTACAAAGCAGAAAGAACATCAGCCGTGAAGCACACACACCAGCACAAGTGGCCCATTCCATGAAGAACCAGAAAGTATACAAAAAGCTGATGGTGACGAATGAATAATAATCATGTTTGCTAATATTTGAAGCACCAAAAACACTTTTATGGAATGACAAATTTACTATATTCCCTCTCTCATATGATGTTAATGATTAGATACATCAAGTCAGAAAGCGTATTACAACACAGAAGGCAGGACAGAGAGTCTCCGATTACATATGTGTTAAGTGGATATACATAAGTCTCAACATAAATCACTTTAAAAGCAGGATAGAAGATACGGCAAAATATATTTACAATCTGTTGCATTGCATACATTTATATTAAAATGCCAGAGTTTCTTTTCGTATATCTCTGACAATTTTTGTCACAAATAAGAATGGTGTAATCGTAAGTAAAATGAAACAGTGATAACAACAAAACTGTCAGAAACAAAATTCTATACATTACACCATTATTCACATACAGATAACAAATTTTTAATTTTGTTAAACACTTTAAAATATTTACAAGACTTTTAAATTAAAATTAATAAAATTGAATGACCAAAATTGCAGCATTAATTACTGAACAGCAGGTTTTTTTTATAATTTGTTATTGTGTTAAACACAATTTTAGCAAATTTATTTTTTACTACACAGCATTAATGTGATAGAAGCGACTGGTAAAATTACCATTCAGAATACAAACTTGGCAATGTAACAAGTACATACGTTAATAGGTATTACTATTTATATGCAATTACATGTCTGCTCAATTTAAATTGTTAATTTCAGGAAACATTTATATTTCAATTACAGAGAAGCAAAACTAGAAGCTATTATCTAGTGCTCTAGAAACCCATCACCTCGCGGCTCTCTATTCTAGTACAGTGGCTATTCTCTCTACAAGAGCACAAACATGTTACAAGAGAGCAAAACCTTACACCGCAGCCTTGGTGCCACAATATTTTTTTTAAAAAATAGTGCAATAATTACAGCTATCAATGATTAATAAAGCAACAGTATACAAATTATTAAACATAAACAAACAAAACTTAAAATTTACAGAATTTTGTGTTACTAATACATCTATTATAATATATAATTTAAAAATTTTATATTATATGATTTTAAAAATAATTACCAGTATTTTCATAAAATGAATGAGAATTATTTATTAATGAATTACTATGAAAATGATTTAAGCCTACAAATAAATCCTGGTAGATAAAAGGGATGATAACTATTGCTTAGCTGAAAATCAAAGTAGTCAAACAAAGTTAAAGGTTTCTTGATATTAAAAAAAAACAGCAACCAGTCACAGTTTGTTTGATGTGTATATTTATTAAGCATTACCAGTTTCAAACAAAAATTGTTTCTCATCAGATGGTTTTCATTTATTTTTAGATGTAATCAATTATGCAGTTGCGAAATGCAAGTGTGCATCCTATAATAATAGAAAGTAGCATTTGTTGAATGATAGCAAATTTAATTTTGGGTTGATAAAGATAATCTCCATTATGTTACTTATGTACCGGTAATAGTTAATAAATATACAACATCAAACAAACTGTGACTGGTTGCTGTTTTTTTTTTAATATCAAGAAATTTGATACCACAGTCGCTGAGTTCCATTAATACATCATGGATAACATGTTATTAAAGTTAAAGGTGGCAGAATAAATTATTGTTACTAAACACAGTCAATAAAATTTTATCTACATTTTGAGATGGTACTGCATTTTTGTAATACGATAATCTTAACACTTCCTCGCCCACTAGTGGTATGGGTACAATCTTACAGAAAAAATGATATTATTGAAGAGAGAGTATCACTGATGTAATAAATAGTTAGTAAGTATTGACATAAAGAAGAGAAAATCTTTTTAAATCAACAAAATTATGTTGAATGCAGAAAAAGAAACTTTGCTGTTCCATGACATCATTTCATCTTATTTATGTCAACCGTCCAGTTGCATTACAGGGGATACTTCAATAATATCATCACTTGTCTCAAATTACAGCAGCCTTCAAATCTACTTTAGTCAATAAAGCACTTTTCCCAGTCCTAAATATAAAACATATACCAACATATTGTAACAATAATGTCAGACTCTGTCATACTGGTTGTTCCCAGAGTTTTAGTAATATCTTGTAGTCAGCACGTATTTCCATCCTTTGTATTAGATTTTTCTGCTTACTAGTATGCGCTGATACACATTATCATACATGTTCCCACGGTGGAGTGACAGATTTACGTATACTTGCAAACAGAACTGTGTCACGGCTGTGACAATTGCTAGCAGAGGTACCACAGCAACGTCTAGTCTAAATTCTCGACTTATATTAATTAACAAAAGGATTAAACAACTAACTAAATCAATATACGCTTCAGAACACTTTGAATTAGTATTTATTTTAAAAGCAAATTTCAAGTTCTTTTTTAATTATACAGCGTGAGTATGTAAGTAATGAAGGATATGGAAAAGTTTAGCCAACAGTTAGCATTTCAGCAATATATATTCAGATAAAACACAAAACACCAGCGATATTGTGTTTGTCTGGTATTTGTCACAGCCCTTCTGACATCAAATTTGGTGAGTTATGGGTATGTTTCTCTATCCTTTGTTATCTTCATTCTCTAAAAGCATTTTCCTATTTTATACATAAAATTACATCGCCTCTCTTTGCTTGTATATACAGCGAGTGGTTACTCTATATGGCACACAAGTATTCCCTTTTTTTTTATAAACGTTTCTCGGCAAACAAACCGAGTAATATTGTAATTAATGCACAATATTTCGGCGACTTTAAATCTCCGTCGCCATCTTCAGGTGCAGTTGCAAGTCTTGAAGTCTGACTTCAAGGCAGACTTCAAGACTTACAACTGCACCTGAAGATGGCAACGGAGATTAAAGTCGCCGAAATATTGTGCATTAATAACAATATTACTCGGTTTGTTTTCCAAGAAACGTTTATAAAAAAACAACGCTGAGAAAAATTACATTCATTTATAAGTATTCCCTTGTTAGCAGGTAGGTGACAGGTTCTAACTGTCAGGCAAATTGGTGCTTAAAAGCAAAATGCAAATAATTGGGCGCATCATTTGACAGCTGTGCAGGACACATTCTGCTGGAAGTAGACTATTATAACTGTTCAGTGTATAGTCAGGGTGTGTATGGGGGAAGTAAAGGGACACCGTTAGAGAACCTTGGTGAGACCCTTTCCTGAGTAATGTGGGTTTTTATGGGACCACTTTATGGGTATCAAATGGGATGGAGGGGATGAAATGGAGTGAAACTACATCTTGTTAACATAAGGAAAGACTTGGGACTCCTTGGGAGCCTGAACATACTGCTGGGAGTGTATGAGCTGTACTCACAGGGTGGCGATGAAGTCTGGGTGGATACAGGGAGAGAAATTAGGGGCAGTGGGTATGGATGATAGCAGCCGGGTCAAATGGGTGTAAGGGAATGGATAATGTTCACTTAGTGTGTTATTAAGATAGGTGTGGAGCAGACGTACCAAAATTTAATGAATTCAAAGTATAATCGAAGTATAATTGTGACATAGCAGCTCTTTAGAAAACCAGTAAAATTATATATTTATACTGATTAAGGCCAAAATATTGGTAAATTAAAAGTTACAACGATTTATATAAAAAGAATATAAAGTTTAATAAATATTATTTGCTCAGAGATTGCTTGAATGGAAAGGCTCTCTGGAAAAAAAAAGGAGGTGGGGAAGTTAAGAGAATTGTTGGGAGAGAAAGAAAAACAGCAGGGAATCTTGAAAATAATAGTTGCGAAAAATAGCTTTGATAGATCTTGTGTAGAAAACGAACCTGCAAATCTTCGGATATAGTGACAAACACGGTCGTTATTGGCATCAAGAGGATTTTTAAACAAATAAATGGGATAAATAAACTGCAAAAGTTCATAATAAAACTTCAGTCTACAAAAATTATCTATTTATTTATCTATCAAGATCGCATAAAAATATTTATATGCGACATAATCTAAAAATTAGTGTATAGGAAACTTGCCAGGAGTTTGTATGCCATCTTACAATCGGTATTGAGCTACATAAGGATGAACCAAGAAGTATAGAGTTTCAGCAGTTGAAAGTAATATTTTTAAATAATCCTAATTTCCAAGGTTCCTTGAGAAAACTGTATTTGGCAACCACTTATTTCTCAACTGTAAGCAAAAATATGAAACAGACAGCTTGGGTACTATGAAATATCAACAAACAACAACACAATTCTGAATTTACTTAGGCACAACTGTCAGGTTCTTAGCATTGGAACATCACAGATTGAATCTTCTGTGCATTAATACCTATCGTGCCACCTGTATCTGTGAAATGTGCTCAAAACCACAACCAGTTAATAAATAATTCTTAAAACTCTGGGATAAATTAAATGAGTTACAATAATACATAATGATATATTGTATCCCATTTCTCCAAATCGGAAAAAGATAATTTCTCTCTAGTTCTAAGTTTATTTCAGAATGGTTTATGTCATTTGCATTGTATGGAAATTATAAAATAAAATAAACAAATTTATTCTGCCTATAAACACAAACAAGCTCAAAAAATACGTTGGCGGAAATTAAAGTCCCAACACTCAGACGAAGTTGCGATAAATGATGAAATTTGGCCCAAATATCCCCCCCCCCATATGAAGAGTATTAAACGATTAAAAATGGAAAATTTTACAAGTAAATGAGAATCACGGAGATATTTACTATGCAGCATGTGATAATCGACAACATGAACGGAGGCGTAGTGGTGAAACGGCTTATCCTGGTGCTATTTCAGAGCGTCTCACAGGTCCATCCACTGGTGAAATGGTTGGGGGACAATCAGTTTCAACAGCAGGAATGAGTTAGTTATGTTGTTGGCACGATGACAGCCCACCACTGTGTGAACGGGGTGCTCTTGTGATACCCTTAATGCCCAGCATCCAAATCACATCTACCAATAGGATGATGCCCGTCTTGATACTGCGGCCATCGCAGTACAAGCCTTGCAAGAGGTTACGATCACAATTTTGACTGCACGGTCGCCAGGTTTGTCCTTGATAGAGCGTGTCTGGGATGCCAGGAGCAGACACCTTAGATCATATGGTCACTGTGTAACATCTGACTGCACAAGACGTACAGGTGTAGGCTAAAGAGACATACCCCAAGGAGACATCCGAACACACTGATTCAATGCTGGCAAGAATCGACGAATGTAGAGGTGCTCAAGATGGGCGAGCTTCTTATTGACAACTCTATCTAAAGGTAATAAACTTAGCCTCGTTCACTTGTCATCATTTCTTTTGGGTATGATCGTGGATACATCTGCAAAATTTCCTAAAACCTCACCATTCCTGTCTGGGTTTTGGGATTTTAATTTCCGCTAGTGTATGTTATGCTGCAAGAACGTTTAAAAACTACAAAGATAATAATATAATGGCATGAGATGTAGTAGTGTTATAGCCGGGACCGTGGCAGTGGCCCCTCGTACCTGTGGTGGAGGGGCAGCCTGCCTCATCGGAGGCGTCGCGACACTGTGCGACGCCGTCGCAGCGCGCGGACGCTGGCAGACACTCGCCGCTGCGGCACGGCAGCTCCGACGCAGAGCACGTGGACTCACCCGCCGGAGCCACTTGGCGACCTTGCCAGGACAAGGTGGGAGCGGGAGGCCAGGGAGCGGGAGGTACGGTCGCCACCAGCAAGTAAGACACGGGCCGACCAACAAGTGGCAGAGTACAGTCACCAAAGATATAGGCGAGACATTCCACGGATAGCAGTCATTTCAGTGATGAATAGAAGTGCCATTTCAGACAGAATGTATTTGGAAATTATGTGTGTTTAGGTTGTAATGTTTATATCGGCGTATTCCAAGTAATTTACATTGTGTCACAATGATGAGAAACATATCAATTTATTCCATCCACAGAACAGTTCAGGATGAAAATCAGAATTCAACGATATTAAAAAGAAAACAACAAAACAAAATTTGAAGTGCAGAGAGTGCAGAGATATTTTAATGAAACCAACATCAAGAGGAGAAATAGAAATCAGAATCATGATACCATACGGCATGCAGGATTAATAATCATGAAGACAGACAAAAGTGATATAAATGAATTAAAATAGTGCACAGGGTATGTTTTTTTAAAGAAAGTGGCAGTGCAGGGAACGGGGGGGAGAGAAGGGGAAACAGAAAGAGAAACAAAAACACAGATAAAACATTCTGAAATCAAAAATATATTACCTAACATACTTTTCAAACAACTGTGCATAAATCATAATTAAACAGAAATGTAATTTTGAACATAAAACTAAACTGGAGTAACAAATTATTTGAAACAGATTTTAGCTTTAAAATTTATAGATGTAATTAAAATAATGCTTTATTTCCTAGTAAATCCTACCGTCTCCATCTCAATTGCAATAAATAACAACTGTGGAACGGAAAAACATAAGACGCTCGTGCAGGCTTCGCGAATCGAGTGTAAAGAAACAGATAAGCCCACGATGAGAATTTATACGTTCGTTTTTGTTATTGGGGCTGAAGTAAGAAATTAATAAATCCACTGAAAATTTGAGAATAAATGAAAACGGTTGACCTAAGTTTATGGTAAGTACTTTTTTCTTAATTATACAAAGTAGATGTATTACAAGTGTTTATTGTTTCAGGCAAAAATATTATAAATTACACATTGTGAACATGAAAGATTTCTCAATTCCAAAGATAAAGAGTATTACAAATTGAACAGAATATTGTTTTGTAACATATCTATGGAGATTCAATATTAAACTTATAATCATCAATATTCGTCAATCAATAAAATATATTCAATGAATAATTCGCGGAATCTTTAGAAACTGTAAAGTTACGCGAAAAAATTGAAACTGTTAAAATTTGTTCTCATTTTCGGACATCTGTTTTGAACATTTTTCGCTTATACGTCTATTCTGAATATTTAATTTTGTATAAATTTAACTCTTAATAGTGTTCAATTATATTATGTGGTTTCTATTTGGTAAATCTGCATGGTATATTTGTATCATGTTACAAACTCGAAATATTTTATTGTCTTATTTGAAATGCTTTAAATGAATAGAAGCATGTATCTTATTTAGCTTATTAAAATGTAATTGAGATCAAATAATTTTTCCTCAGCTTACTTTTTATGTATGTAACTTATTAATGTTATTTTAGAATGGTTGAAACCAATTTAAAACAAATACAAAACTGTAAAACAATCCAAGTGAAGAGTACCAAAAAAACCAAACCTTGGTCTCAACCAATTTGTTGTTTAAAACTGTCGATTAGGTGAACAATAAAGAGTATACATTTTGTGTGGAACTGTTTAATTTAAAGTGTACTGCAATGCATGAGAAAGCAGTATCTGTGCATCTGTTTTTGTGGATGTGTGAATTCTGGTTGTGCGAGTGTTTTTGAATGTGTGTGGTGGTTTTATGATGAGCTATCGCAGGTGATGAGATGGTTATGGCAAAGAATGTGACACTGGTTGTTCCACAGTAGCTGTTGACTAAAATAAATCCTGCAGGCTGTCCCAAACCAAAATCAACAATCCCCAAAGGAGCAAAGCAGAACATGTTGTGGCAGCAATCTTGTATTTGGGGCAGAGGCTCTGGAGGTGACAGACACCAACAACGTCAATTGAGTAGAAGAAGGTCGTACTTAATTAGTACATAAAGTTGTGAAGATAATACGTTCCATATTCCAGGACATTTGACGTAACTGTACATTTGTAAACACGAGTCTAATCGTGTCCTGTGTTCAAGGAGTAAGCCAAAAGGTGTGTTTTGGTGTTCGAGAAATGGTGTCAACCCAGGTTACATCATCTGGAGTAGAAGCAGTTTGAGACAACGCGGAAAATTAGTTGAATCGAGCAAAGAAGTTTTAAAGTCACTTTCGCAGCAGGTCTAGCAATTTATTTTGTAAAATGAAAATTATTTAACTGCATTTACGTAAAAGCAGTACTAAGCACATATAGAGATCTGAAATGGCAATATGTTCCTGGCGTTGGTCGACACAGACGACACGTTTTGGTGGAGTAGGAGCGGTAGTAGAGGCAAGCAGGTCGCTGAGACGCACGTACCGTCAAACTCCCTGAAGGTGAAGTCGTCGGCGGACACGGGCAGCTGCCCCAGCGTCTGGTAGCGCCCGATGCGGTCGTAGATCCGGCTGCGGATGTCGTCCTGATCGTAGTAGCCGGCCGTGCCCAGGTCCACCGTCACCTTCACCCGGAACTGGTCGTCCAGTCGCCTGCAACACGCACCACCCATGCAGCGCACGATCAGCGGGCAATGTCCCTACACACTCTACTACATCTACATCTACATTCTGCAATTCACAATTACTGTGGGTGGCAGAGGGTGCTAAGCACCAATCCTATTTTAGAGTATTCCAATCCCGAACAGAACGAGGAAAGAAAGAATACATAAATGTATCAGTACGGCATCTTATCTCTCGAATCTTATCCCTCCTGTCATTGCGACCTAAATAGGTTGGCGGAAGAAGTATTTCGTTGCACTCGTAAATTAGAGATTTTCGCATATTCTCCAACGAATTTAAACGAAAACGACGTCGTCTGTCCCCCAAACAATCCCAGCCTAACCCACGTATCCGCTCTGTGACACTTACATAAGGACTGTAACTAGCGGTCACGAATCGAGCGGCTCTCCTCTGTACTTTCTCTAACGTGTCAATCAATCCCTTGCGATACGGATCCCACATTGCACAACAGTATTCCAAATGCGGACGCACTAGTGTTTTGTACGCTATTTCATTTGTATAAGCATTGCAGCTTCTCAAAATACGACCTATAAAACGTAGTTTTGAATTAGCTTTGCCTACGACGGAATTTATGTACAAGTCCCATTTCATGTTGCTTTGTACTGTTACGCCTAGATACTTCAGGGAATCGACCGTGTCAACAACTGAATTGTTAACTTTGTACTCGTGAGCAAACGGGGTCTTTTTATTACTTATTTTCATTGCCTTGCACTTTTTACAGTTAAGTGTAAGCTGCCATTTACGGCACCATTCCGAAATAACATCCAGATCGCGCTGTATTTCTAAGCAATCGTCAGAGCACCCCACTTCCCTATAAATAAGTGCATCATCAGCAAAAAATCGCATCCTGCAATTAACATTGTCACCGAGATCGTTTATAAAAATTAAGAAAAGAAGTGGTCCTATTACACTTCCTTGAGGAACGCCCGAAGTAACATCTAGTTTAGAACAGTCTTCCCCGTCAACAACGACATACTGCGACCGACCAGTTAGAAAATCGCGTATCCATTCGCAGATCTGATCAGATATACCGTACGCTCGAATCTTCGCCAAAAGGCGGTTATGTAGTACAGAGTCAAAAGCCTTCTGGAAATCCAAGAAAATAGCATCAACTTGTGATCCTGCATCGATAACCTTCATTACGTCATGCGAAAATAGAGCCATTTGCTTTTCACACAACGGTTCTTACGAAATCCGTGTTGGTTTGCTGTAAGTAACTCGTTTTCATCCAGAAACTTCATAACGTTAGAGCATATGACATGCTCCAGAATTCTACTGCAGACAGATGTTAGAGATATGGGTCGATAATTCCTAGGATCTCTCCGATCACCTTTCTTGAAAACGGGAATCACCTGCGCTATTTTCCAGTCAGAAGGTGTAAATTCTTTTAGCGCTTTTGGTAAATTATTCATCATTTCTATTGGTAATTTCTTCCCATCCGTGACCCCCTTACAATGCCAGGTGTTCAATCTTCTTTATACACCCCCAAGGGTGTGTCCATCAATTCCGGATCCTCCCCCCTGTGGTGAGATCTGGTTGGACCCTCCGCCCTATGATGACGTGGGATCTTAACGGGACCCCTCCTGCCCCCCTGCTAATCCGAGTGCGGTTAAACAGACATCCCTGTCGTTTGTGGACTACTTTTTTTAGCTCTACTGTCCTTACAGAATATCCAAACCTCAAGTGACACTATCGTCGCCTCCCCCCCCCCCTATTCGTCAGATTTCGCTGGAACCCCCACCCCCATTTTCACCTCACGTAATTAATGGATGACCCAACACTTTCTTTACCTGCCTTGTGTCTTACTTGCAGACCATCAGACTTGTTACGAACGGATTTCGATCTCCTTCATATATGTTGGAGGGTAAACAACATATATGTCTGTGGTATAGGCGTTTCTCAAAATGCGCCCTAGTTTTTGAGATATTATCATGCAAATAAGCAAAAAATTCTAAATATCTCGTATATATTAAATTAATGCCTAATGTTATCAATGTGGTCTATGCGGTATGGTGTTAGCTTAATAATTTTCTGACCCGAATTCAAATACCTGCAGAATCAAATATTTTCATTTATTTTTATCTTCATAAATTGTCAAGCTTGACCTTTTATTTTGTTAAAACTTTATTTACACACTTTTATTGCGCGAAATAAAATTTAAAACAAATCACATTACTTATAACAGATACACCAAACATAATTTCGACCGATATATCAACAATGGCTTCCTGATATGACTCGCCCATACCCAATGAAATTAAGTCAGGAGGTAAATCTGCTAGTAAACTGGAATCTGACACAAGGATTTTGCAATGTTTATAAGCACTTGTCACTTGTTCTTCCATTTCCTTGTTGAGCTCTATTTTTCGTCACGGATAGGCTTACTATTTTATTTTCAACCATTTACTTGCAACCGTTCTTGTAACAAACCGAGTGTAGAAGAAAGAAAGAAACAACTATTTTCCCAATGCTATGTATTTCGTTTAAAATACCTCTTGATGATATACAAGTAAAGAAACGACGAACATGAAATAAATAACATGATAGTAACTATTTCAATTGAAAACGCACCGAAACAACTTACTAACAATGAAAAAATAATATAAGAATGCAGACTTTGCTGAAGTATGATTGTAATGAAGTTTTCAAGGGTCTGCGGCCAATTTGTGTTGTGAAAAGACAATCCGTCGGTAGACCCGTGAATTAATTACGAAAAAAAGAATTTCAGGAAAAAAAATATGATTTTTTTAAAATACTATTTTACTAAATAAAAGTGCGTAAATGAAGTTTTAACAAAATAAAAACGTCTAGCTTCACAATTTCTGAAAATAAAAATATTTGATTCTGCAGGGATTTGTACTCGGGTCAGAAAATTAAGAAGCTAACACGGTACTGCATAGACCACGTTGCCATTTGATAAAATGAGACATTGATTTAATATATACCCGATATTTAGAATTTTTTGTTTATTTGCATGCGAATATCTCAAAAACTAGGGCGCATTTTGAGAAACGCCTATACCACAGACATATATGCTGTGTAGCCTTCATATGTGAAGGCGACCGAAATCCCTTCTTAACAATTCTGATGGTTCCCAAATTAGAATGACACAAGTCCTTCATTATCTATACTAACAAAAGGCTAAACTTGGTCATTGTATAGCCAGGTCGGTAATGTACTGACGTCACGCGCCCAGCCTTCGTTGCAGGATTAACAATGACCAGAGATATTACTATCAGTTCTAATTAGTTAACCATCCGTGGCGAATTAAATTGCCAAAACATTGAAAGGAAACTGGATATATCTGGTTTAATTCAACATTAACTATATTTGATTTTTTGTTTATTTATAATGAGTCGATGTAGATTTTTCTTATACTCTATATGCACAGATATGGCTGCTACGGTAAACTAAACAGGTGCATCAAATTAAATCGTTTTTAAGGATATAGTATTATTTAATAAGGATTGTATTATGTATCAGCTATATTCTATGTAACTGTTAGTGTAAACCTAAAGAAATGAACTGTCAAGATATTGAATTAAAAGTGTGTATTGTGTTTAAATTAACATATTTATTATTAGTTGCATTTTATTAGTAATATCATTGTATCAGCCGCTTGTAAGTAGTAACAACAGGTCAAATTTAGATCGCGTAACAGCAGGGCCGGCGTCAGGGGGGGGGGGGGGCAGTATTCCTAAGTAAGTAAAAATCAAACGCAAATTCTACAATCTCCACCTATCATTGTGAACAAAGGCGAGAGCGCTGGAGACCCATACTTAATCTGTAGGATTGTTTTTTAAAAAAATATTCGTAGTACGACGTGATATTTTGCCTATTTATGTATCTCACAAGAACAGCTGTCGGATCAGATTTTAGTTTTGTACGAAGGTAAGTACTGGACATTGTTGCGGCATTGTCAGTGATTTTGAGAACTGCCCTTGGCGCCATAATGTAAGTAAAATTGAGTCATTGGCTAAACCTAGGAGCGGGTCTTTCAACACCATACAAGACCCACATAAAAAAACATTTGTAGCGTGTAATGTATATGCGTGCCACACAGTAGTACTGGGAGGTTTCAGAACAGTTTGACGTTTAAAGGTCGGGCCGCACTAGACCGCACCGACACCGCACCCACACCGCACCCACACCGCACCGCGTCCGAGCCAACACTCGGCCGAGTGTCGGCTCGCCCCCCTCGCGTCCACACTGGTCCGTAGCTCGGCCGTGTGACGGACGGGTTCCTACTCGGTCTCCTTTAACGTATACACTTGGTTGTAACACGAAATTAATCTTAAAAAATTACCTTCAGAGTAATTTACGGGATCGTAGTTGCGGCTATAACTCGTACATTATTATAGAGTACTGTACTTAATAATCTAAGAACGTAATAAAGTATGTTAATTATTTTTTTTTTTTGGCCTAACTCCTGTTATAACCTCACTGTTTGATCTCAAATGCACAAAAATAGTATCCCAGGGCAGTTTTAAAAAATGATCGTCACACTGTACTGAATTGAAACATTCTCGTGTATCTCTACATAGTTACAAAGAAATATCAATCAACTCTCACTTCACATTTAACATTTTTATTTTGTCCGAGGCTATTTTCCATTAACTCAATATTTGTTTTTTTTTTTTTTTAAAAAAGAATAAGATTATTATACATTTTAATTTAAATACATAATGCAAAGATTCTGTAAAATAATAATAGTTTGATGTGATCTAAAAATTCAAGTCACAGATTTTCTTATCGGCCGCGCAGTACACCTCTATTGTTCTCACTTAATTTGTAAAGGAGACATACAGATTAACGATAAATTCGAACAACGGAGCGTTCTAGCATCTTATCTTTAACAAATCAAAGCTTTGCCAGAGGTCAGTTTTAAGACCCATAAAAATTACAGCTGAGACAGGGATTTGAACCAGGGACTTTCAGTTCCCCAATCGTACGCCGTAACGTCAGTAGACAAATCTGGATGTAATCAAAAATTATTATTCAAATATAATAAAATAAACGAAGTTTTATTCTATATAATTTATTTTACAATCCCAAAACACAAATGTACTTTTATTTGATTGAATACATATTTTCCAGTACTTCTAGATTCAGATGCTTGCGGCGAGTGATTTGGGTACGGAAGATCACCGGTTCAAAATCCGGATCTCGGATGCAATTTTTACAGGCCTTAAAATCGACTTTCACCATTGGCAAAGATTTGATTTGTTAATGCAAACATGCAAGGGCTCTACCTACATTTTACGAATATCTGATGAACCTGAAGTGAGGCTGAAAAAAAAGGACACACTTCTAAAACAATCAGTAACGTTAAAATAATATCTAGTCGTAAAGGTACGGAAATTTCCGAACTCTTTCTATAGAGTCTCCATATCGACAAGCCCGCCAGCAGACCGACACCGGGCCGCACCGTCAAAATATAAACCAAATATATCCGGGCCAACACACGGCGGAGTGTCGGTCGACACGTGGTCTCCTTTGAACTCACTTCAATCGAGTGAGCGACAACAATAAGAAAAGTGACGGTGCGGGCTCGGTGCGGTCTAGTGTGGTCCGACCTTAATTCATTTCCTTATAGTAGCAAGCCACTATACAGTCAGCACGCGGATGCATTCCTATCTGGACTGTCGCATCCTGTGCTAAGCTGCTACTCAGGTCCAAATTCGGACGTAAATTTCCACAGCCGATCATGAAATCCGGGAACTACGGACGTGCAGATTTGGGGAAGTCGGTGGAACATTTCCGAACCATAAAGAATTAAGTGTGAATCTACAGTGGCTTCGCACATTGTTATCGAGTTGAGTGTCTATGTGTGTTAGTAACTACCTGTCGACGGGACCATTACGCTGTGGCTGCGTGTCCAGTACTGAGTTGTGCGTGGCACTGTGAACGGAGCTGATTCTCGCTTCCTGCAACGCGTGTGTTGCTGGCGACCGTGTACAAATCCTGTAGGAACATCTAGGTCTACCCTATTCCGACAGAGCGTGTAGGACAGCCGTAACGCTCTGGACATAGGTTCAAACACCCGTCGCACCATACAGAATTCGGATCTCATAGCTTCCAGAAACCACTGCAGGTGGAGTCCGGCATCGTTCCCTCAGAAAGGCCATGGCTGAATTCCTTCCCGTTTCATGATGCCATTTCCTTTCCGTCTCCAGGAGCCACGACGACTAATCTTACATGAAAAACAGAACCTTACTCTTTGGAAACTATAATCAAAATCCGTAATCAGAGTGGGAAATTACACGAGTCTGCAGTTCTTACAGCTCTGGGATGCCGTAAGAAATATTCCGCAATATTGTCGCTTTTACTAATGACGTCATACAATGTTTCTCATCTCCGACTCTGTGTTCTATTATAGGGAAAACGCATCTAATTTACTACGATGTAATCATAGATACAAGTTAAATCCCGAACGATTCAAGGGAAATTTTTTTACCATTGTACCAAACTATCTCTGGTACATTTTTTATAATAAATAAGTTGAATAATACATAATTAATTATGTGCCTAGAGATTCCGACACAGGAAGGGCAGAGGACGATGCGGAGGGCAGACGTCGCGGGTGCGGTAATTCTCTGCTGACTCGACTTGATACACATCAGACTTGCTGCTGTAGCACATCTGCAAGTTAATCGCGGAATTTAACTGTTCGGAAGTGAATAGCCAAGTGTTGTATTGGTATAGGTAATACCATTATCACAAACCATACGCATAGCGAAACTCAATGAATGTACGCAGGAATTACGATGCCATGGTGGAATGAAGAATGTTACCATCAGGTAATGTGTGGTTGCTGGTTGGTGACACATCAACATCTAAGTACCCATCGGCCACAAAATTAAACCTAAACATTACAAAAAGAAACCTTAGTCTACAACCCGAAGACTGATGGGGTCATCCTGAAGGAGGTATACTAAGCTATTGTGTCAGAGGTAGGTATGTACGTTGCTTATTGTTTTCATTGAGGTATTGCCATTTCTAAATTATCTACCACATGGTTCTTTTCTGATTATTAATTGCGTTTATAAAGGGTAAATGAGTGTCAATTATCTTATTAAGAAGTTCACATACTGTGTCAATGAACAGCTTGTTAACTGCATTGACTCTAAAAGGAATATCGTCCCGCCTAACAATAGTTGCTTAGTAATTTTAGTGTATTGGGGCCACATTAACACTTCATTTTCAGCTTGAATTTGCTCTGGACGTGTGCACATCCCTGTTAGGCCGGCTTCCCACGGCGCGTGGTTTTCTAGGCTAGCATTCCCCACCACGTTGTCGTTTCAGCTACCCGGGCGTTCGATGTTTACCGACTGGGCGACGGATAGAGTTAAACCAGCGTGGCCGGCAAATGTGCTGGCCAAGGGAAGCCACTTTTAGAAGGAGGGTTGTTAGACCCAGAGGGGACGTGGAATCTGAACCACGGAAGCGTTCTGCCCTGCTTCACATTGCACAGCAAGCTGTGCCTGAGGTGAAGGTCTTGTTGAGGGCACAATGACTTCATTGACTTGTGTTTCAAAAGCGATTGATTGTAATTACAGATTATCTTGCATGGCGGCCAGCATTAATGATATCAATAATAAAGGCAATCATAATTATTAGCTGTATTATCAAAAGAATAATATTTTTGAAGTTATTGTAAAATTATGACGTGATACACCACTGCATGCAGGTATCTGAAGGTGTAAAGTGTAGTTGGAGGCTTGGTGTGGTACTGACTGTATCCTGATGACTGTGGCGCGCTGCTCTCCTGGAGTGTCCTGGAACAGCTGCTGGAGTGCGTCCACCAGGGGGCCGCTGAGGCGCTGGAAGTCCTCGCTGTCGCGGTCCTCGTAGCCCGGTCTGTACGGCTCCAGCACCGTGATGGTCATGCGGTAGAAACCTGCAACACAAGCCATGCCCACTGCACAAGCCACTCACATACTCGCGTCGGGTCGAGTGTTCGGCCCTCGCTCCACAAATTTTGTTTCCATTTGTTTTCTATCGATCTCATACTACCACTTGTAATGTCCCTTGGTGACGGTAAATTTATGCGTGTGAATTCCACGTTTCTTTGGCATCGGCGAGAGCCAGGTGACTCATACCTGCGCTGAAAGACCGAACGATTTATGGCAGGCAGTAAAGTTAAAAGCTTTACGCATTCAATGAAATTCAAAGGACAGTATAGGGCCTATGCCGAAATGAGGATTTCCTGGTACAGTAGAAAGTTGAAACTAGAGAAACGATGCTTCGGAGAAAAAGTCAGGTTGCGGTACACCTCTGTTGGGAACCAGCGAATCAAACTGTGTTACGAACTTTTAGAAACCATAAGTTTTTTATGTTGTATGAGGAGCGCCAATGGAGATCGTGGATGACCCGCCAAACGCTGCGACTCGCTGAAATTTTCCGCGTCTGCTAAAACTCGGGAGCCTGCAAGTTTTCAACGGGGCGAACGAGCGGGAGGGAAGACATTCTGTTTCTGGCCAGCAAACAATCCGCACCGGCGCACCACGGGAGATTGCCGGAGAGGTCACTACCTGCGGGGAGCTACCTCGCCAAGCGACCTTGCGCCCAGCTGATGTCTGATTTCTCTGCAACTCATCTGCTACGGTAAAAAACGCCGACGATGTATAGACACTCTTGCGTCATTCAACCCTAGGCAACGCTCTGAGATGAGAATCATGCTCTAAATTGTTCAAAAGAAACTTTTAATATTCAGTTCTGTTCAATAAACCAATCAATTTTATATTCAAAGAAAATAATAGGTGTTGTAAACCCTGCTTTCAATAACTTCCTTTCCAATGTATCAGTATATCATTTGAATAGATGACGATTTGTGTTTTTAAAAGTACAATTGCTTTGAATAAAAGTATTTCAGAATTGGAATGTCGCTTCTCTCGGATAGAGAACACTTCCATTCTTGGCGCCTACCAGGGATTAATTTTGCAAATTGACATATTAATTAATGCATCTCATTATTTTACTAATTTTAATAACGTCATAAAACCCAGACGCTACACACTACAAGTCTATTACTCATTTTTTTTTTTTTTAAATTACTTTAGGACAGCAGGGGCACTTTGGGACACTTACGTTTTTCAAGTATTTTTAATCTCCCGCAACCTCCAGCTACAATGAATTATATCTTTTTTATGGTCATTCAAATTGTTATCGTTTGCTGCTGTCTATTAGCAGTTTTTAGGAACCTCATACACCACGTTTTATGAGAGGCAGCCATTTTTAATTGCGGACAGATTTTCAAAGTGCTTCGTTCTCCTGCAAACTTTCATGTCACAAAGAAAACAAGTAGTTACAGGAAGAAATACGTACCTTTTCTACCGTTTTAGCCAATAATCAAGCAATATAACCGACAAATTATAGAAATTTTGGTTTCTAATGTCAAGAATTTAACAGGACAAGTTTTGGACGGTATCAAAGCAATTGAAGTGATAGTTTGCCGATAACGAATGATGAAATTTATTTTTTCTCTATCATAAGAAAGGTGAAAAGTACATTTTTTAGTACTGAAAAAGTTAATTCAGGCCTGTTTAATGGTAATTTTGCATTACAGCCTTTTCCAATCTTTGATTTGATGAAATTAGAAAATCAATCAAGAATCAAGTTGCAAACAGCTCTAAATTAGACGGCGGTTTGAATCCCCGTCCGGGCATCCAGATTTGGGTTTTCCATGGTTTCCCCAAATCACTCCAGGCAAATGCCGGGATGCTTCCTTCAAAAGGCCATGGCCGAATTCCTTCCCCATCCTTGCCCCCCATCCTTTCCCGTCTCTAAAGACCTCGATGTTAAAAAGAGACGTAAAGCAGTTACAAAAAAAAAAAAAAAAAAAAAAAAAAAAAAACGTAATGGTATGTTTTATAGTTCCTGAGGAATAAAAATGCAAAATCTGCTGGTTCTTTTTGAATAACCCTGTATATGGATATGTGCGAGCGAGGATCGAACTCACAGTTCTTAGCAGAGGAGCCAGTACTGTTTTAGGGTGTGGCGCGGTGTGCCATGCTGCTTGCGAATCCCTCTCGATCACATGGGGCGCTTTTTATCGCTGCTGCTGCCTCGACTAGCAGCTATAAAAAAACAGCAGCCACTCCGTCTGAAGATGTTCAGTTCTCACCGCATTGTACCACGTGATTGTGGCGGTCACGTGACTCATCGCCTCGTCTGACAGCTCAGTCGCTAGTGTTTCTGTTTTTGTCAGAAGTTCACCGTTTATTGGCTTATTCCATGTTTTTCTTTCTTATTTTTTTTGTCATGATGAAGATCCGGGAAGGAAATGTAAGAAAATGGGTGATTTTTTATGTTCTTTTATGTTTATCGGAAATATGAAGAACTGTTGAACAAGAGTAACAATAAATAAATTAACAAGAAAAAATCGTCTGAGGAGGTTATTTATTGAATCGAATGAAGCTGGATTGGTGAATGCATCGAAGGAACATCTGAGAAAAAAATTAAGAATATTAAGGATGCATACAGGAAGTAATTTAGCTATGAATAAATACTAGAAAGGCTTCAGGCTATCACCTCATGTGATGTAACGCAAATTAATTTCTAGTTTGGTCTTACGTGGAATCGCACCTGTTACCATTGTATCTTTTGCATAAGTTCAAGTAATTTATCAAACTATCCTTCAGTTAGACCAGGGGTCCCCAAAGTGGTCGATATCGATCCCTAGGGGTCGATAAGAGTTCCGCAGGGGTCCATTATAGCACTGGGGTCGAAAGGGGGTCGATTAAGTTTAAAGAATATTAATTAAAATGTTTAGGAAAAATGGGAATATTTCAATAAAAATCAGGTGAATAAATAAAAATAATTTTTATCCTCTGATTGGCGACTGTTTGCGAAGCTATGTGAAGAAAATGATTAAGCTTCCAACCGATTACTTTTGCATACTGAGGTAAGGTGGTTGTCAAGAGGTGATGGTTTGCACAGGCGTGTTGACTTGTATGACTCTTCTGAAGAGTTACTTAGGAATGTGGTTCCATTGCTATGTAACGAGTTAAAGCAGTGCAAGAACCATCCGTTCTATTTGTCAGACCTTCATTCGAAATTTGTTCCATCTATCCATTATTTTCTTATCATATTTTAAGATTATAATAACAGTGGAAAATATTTCCTTTTTCAGTAAATATTATCGGGTAGATTTTATAAGAAATGGGTTGTTATGCATTTTCCATATTGCTTAGCATTAGAAATGCCAAAAATGATTTAATGTTTTATTTAATACTTAATCTGGGGGTCGATAAGAAGGCAAATATTCTATGAAGGGGTCAACGGGATAAAAATGTTGGTGACCTCTGAGTTAGACGCTGAATATTTCTGAGGCTAGGGCATCCTCTGAAGCTAGTTCTCTCAGAAGAAACGTAGAGGCCTCCGCTTTTCCTCCTCGTCAAACTGAGTGGCGGATCTATTACTTTTTATCTCATTTAACAAATGTGTACTCAACTCAGCATTAGCCGAACGAATCAGTCGTTTCTGAACTACGCAACGAACGAGGTTGATACATTACTTCGCTAGCCACAACCTAATCGCAGCTCCGTGTGACAGGTTAGCAGCACCGACAAAAATCGCTCCGTGTAACCGAGGCTTAAGAGACGAAATACGACGCTATAAGGGTAGCGTCGGGTTGTGTTTGCAGGCAGGTGAGTGTGAACACGTCTTGAGTATGTAAGAACGAAGACTTTCCCGGCGTATGACTGCAATGTAGTCTTCACGGGTGTACCGCCGGATAGTGTTGTTGAAACACAATATTTCGACGGCTGGCTCTGCCGTCTTCTTCAGGTGTAGAGACATCTGTACTGGTCGGCTGACCCACAGATACTGAGATGGGTGGGGTGCCGCTCTTCCTTATATACAAGTCCGCGTGGCCTCGGTGAAGGCTTACTATGAGCCAGGCCCGCAACCAACTAGCGGCTGGCTGCCCGTGGGCGTGGCTAAGGTTCTTGTTCCAGCCCGAGCTAATATGAAGCCCTCCACGACGGCAGCTGTACGGAAGTACAACGTTCTCTGCGGATATTTGCCAAGGCAGGTTTCCATGCCTCACTGAGACATAGACCACTGTCTCTGTTAAATGTGTCGGCAGCCGCCAGTTGGTTGCGGGTCTGGCTCATAGTAAGCCTTCGCCGAGGCCACGCGGACATGTATAATTATAAGGAAGAGCGGCACCCGAACCATCTCAGTATCTGTGGGTCAGCCGACCAGTACAGATGTCTCTACACCTGAAGAAGACGGCAGAGCCAGCCGTCGAAATATTGTGTTTCCACAACAGTATCCGGCGGTACACCCGTGAAGACTACATTGCATGTGTTGAGTAGTTCTCGCAAAACAGACACACATTAATGTCCGTAAGTTAAGGGTGCTGGAGCTGCTTAAGGAACCATTGCGTCGCCGCAAGCCAAGCCGCGTGTGTCTTGTGTTGCTTTTACTGCCAGGTGCCCCGAGTTTCTTCACGGCTGTCTAAAGGTGCGTTTCCACGGCGCGTTGTATGGTGAGCCGGCCGTGGTCACCACCGCCAGGCGGTAAAGATGAAAGGCGCGTGTAGCAGAAACGACACTAGGCAAGGTGGTGTGGAGGTGGCGAGAGCTGATGCGGTGCCGGCTCCCTTACGACGCGCCGTGGGAATGCAGTTTTGCGTGTATTAACGTGCGGCTGGTCGGGGAGACTATGGGGTGAGACTCACGGGGTCTGCCCTGCGGGTCACTGGGTGCGGACGGCGTCCTCTGGGTGGAGCCCTGCGGCCACGTGAAGTCGCCGGACCCCGAGGCGCCCTGCCCGAACAGGTCCTCGTCGTCACCCTCTCCGCCAGGACCTGCAACACAACACCACAGTCACGCGTCCGCTGCCCACGACTGCACACAATCACATGGGAGACCGGGTATAGTTGATACACTTTTTACTTTCTGATTTTTAAATTGTTGACCTGCAATTATTTTGAAACAAATAGAATGTAATTCATAACTATAACTATTTGGGCATAACTTAAGATACTTCCATTATTATTATTATTATTATATCGTTTAGCCCACTAAGGAGCGCGTGGAACCATTAATTTGCATTGTCCTTCTTATTCTTCTTGCTGTTCTTCTTATTTTCCCAAAACCTTCTCATCCTTTCGCTGTGGGCTTGACGTGTCTCTTGTGTCCATGCATTCCTGAGTTTCAGATTTTTTGATGTAGGGCTCTTAGGGGCAAATATATGTGAGGTGATCAATTGTCTATATTTACTGCGTGTGGATGTCAATGGGTCAAGGCTGGCTTCTGCGAGGTCCTTCTGGGTTTCTACAAACCAGCGTGCTTTGTTTTGTCGCGGACCGTTGACGATGTGGAAAATTTTCTTGCTAAGTCGTGAGTCGTCCATTCGTGCTATATGTCCATAAAATTTCATGCGTCTTTTCCGTGCAAGTGAGGTGAATCTTTCGGTCAGTGAATACAGTTCTTCTGAGCTTTTGCGCATCCAGATGCCATCTTGGATTTTGGGACCGAATATTTTTCTCAGTATCTGTGTTTCTATTTTTTCTATTCCTTTGACATTTATCGTTAATGATGACGTCTCCGTCGTATACAGTGCTCCTGGAAGAACGTCGGTTTAGTAGTGATGGAGTTTGGCTTTGGTGGAAAGCGATTTCTTATTGTACGTATTCCAAGTAATAGCATATGCTTTTTGTTGTTTTTCAGCGCGGTTCTTGTGGGCTTCTTTCTCAGTTCCAGTATTACCAATAATTTCTCCTAAGTATTTAAACTGTTTAGCTTGTTTGATAGTGCCATATTTGGTCACGAGTGGCTTCAGGTTTGTACTTTTGGAGTCCATATATTGCGTTTTTTGCATAAGAGATTTGGAGGCCGGTTTTGATAGCTATCTCATGAAGCTTCTCTACAGCATGTTTGGCTTCCTCGACAGTTCGTGTAATTACTGTTAGATCATCCGCAAAAGCAAGGCATTTTATGTTGATTCGTTTATCCTTTGTTCCCATATATATTCCAGATATTTCTTTTTTCCATATGTTAATGATCTTGTCTAGTACCAAGTTGAACAGGGGCGGTGATAACCCATCCCCTTGTCTTACACCAGTTTTAATTTCAAAATATTCAGAGATTTCACCCATAAATTTCACTTTTGAAGTTGTAATTGTCAAAGTTTGTTGAATTAAAATAGTTGTTTTATTATCTACTCCATATTCACGTAGTATATTGAACAGCGTAGTGCGGTCAATCGAATCATATGCTTTCTTAAAGTCTACATTATTTATAAAATTAAATCTCCTTTGTTGAGAAAAAGTTTTAAAAACTTTCCAAGACGTATCAACTTAACCCGCGTTGGGTAAAGTTGATACGGTGATGGGTAAAGTTGTTACACCTTTGAGTAAGTTGATACGGTGACAGGAATTAATGAAAAAATAACAAATGAAACTTGTAGCTCGACTTAGGTTAGTCGCCTCTAGTTCTCTCAAAGAAAGATTGTGTTTACATTTTAAAAATTTAGAAAACCATTCTGTAGGTGCCATTTTGGCATTTAACCAGGTATCTGGCACTTTTACTTGATTTGCTAGTGCCAATTCATATGCCAGCTCGCAAACATTTTTAGGAGTTAAACCATAGTAAATTTTAGAGCTAGTTAAAATGTATTTACTAAGCTCCTCCTCTAATTCATCATTTAATATTTGTCGATGTTTAGCATATCCCATTCGTACACCTTTCTCAATAGCTTCTGGTGTTTCAAGAATATTTTCTTTTTTCACCTTGTACCGATGAAGGGTCATTTTGTCTATATTAAAGGTTTTGGCCGCTTCTCTAACAGACATCCTGCCATTCCTAATTTCTTCATATGCTCTTTCAAAAATATCAATGGGTATTTCGCCCCTAGTAGTTTTTTTCTTGTACTTTCTAGGCATCTGAAAACAAATACAACAAATGATAATACCTGTGGGTCAAGTTGATACACCCCTAAGAAATGTATCAACTTGACCCCTAAGAAACGTATCAACTTGACCCAAACGTCGCCATTACACAAAACTCTAAATCACGTAATCCAGAAACATTTAAAACTATGTTCAATAGGTGAAATTCTTACTTTTCTACATCTACATACATCTACATCTACATATATACTCTGCAATTCACAAAATTGTGGGTGGCAGAGGGTGCTCAGCACCAAATCTAATCTCTTTGCTGTGCATTCCAATCCCTAATGGTACGAGGGAAAAAAGAATTCATATAAGAATCAGTCCGGCACCTTATTTCTCTAATTTTATCTTTCCTGTCCTTCCGACTCAAATAGGTTGGTGGAAGAAGTATTTCACTAGACTCATGAGTGAAAGATGGAGTACGCATGTTTTCCAACAAGTTTAAACGAAACGTGTGTCGTCTATCTACCAGAGACTCCCAACCTAATCTACTAATCAGTTCTGTGACGCTTTCATAAGGACTGTAGCAAGCGGTCACGAATCGAGCGGCTCTTCTCTGCACTTTCTCTATACTTTCGATCAATCCCTTACGAAACGGGTCCCAAATGGCACAACAATAATCCAAATGTGGACGCACAAGAGATTTGTACGCTATCTCCTTTGTTTGTTCATTACAATTTTTCAAGATTCTACCTATGAATCGCAGCCTAGAATTTGCTCTACCTACTAAAGAATTAATGTGTATGTCCCATTTCATGTTCCTTTGTACTGTTACTCCCAAATATTTAATAGAATCGACCATATCAATAACTGTATTGTTTAACTCGTATTTCTGAACAATCGGATTCTTTTTGTTAGTTATGCTCATTGTCTTGCACTTTTTACAGTTTAGAGTAAGTTGCCACTCAGCGCACCAAGCCAAAATAACATCCAGATCGCGCTGAATTTCTAAGCAATCGGCCAAAGTTCTTACTTCCCTATAAATAACCGCATCATCAGCAAACAATCTAAAAAGGCTTTTCACTTTGTCTCCGAGATCGTTTATAAAAATTAAGAAAAGAAGTGGTCCTATTACACTTCCTTGAGGTACACCCGATGTAACATCTAGATTAGAAGAACTTTCTCCTTCAACGACAACATACTGCGACCGACCAGTTAGAAAATCCCTTATCCATTCACAAAGCTGATCCGATATACCGTACGCTCGAAGCTTCGCTAAAAGGCGGTTGTGTGGCACAGAGTCAAAGGCTTTCTGGAAATCTAAAAAAATTGCATCTACTTGTGAACCTGCATCGATAACTTTCATTACATCATGTGTAAATAGGGCCAGCTATGTTTCATATGATCTTTTCTTCCGAAATCCGTGTTGATTTGTTGTAAGCAAATTATTATAATCTAGTAAATTCATAATGTTCGAGCATATAATATGCTCCATAACTCTACTACAAACAGATGTTATAGATATGGGACGATAGTTCCCAAGATCACTTCGATCACCTTTTTTGAAAATCGGAGTTACTTGCGCGATTTTCCAGTCTGAAGGTACTTTTCGCTCTTCTAATGATTTACTGAATATATCAAACAGAAATGGCCCGATTTCTGCAGCATACTCTGAAAATACTCTTACTGGAATTCCATCCGGGCCCGGTGCTTTCCCCCACTTCAGGAGCTCTAATTGCTTTATGATACCTGCAGTATCTATTCGTAATGATTCCATCACCGACTCGCCACGGCGTGGGAAAACGGGAATACTATCCTTATGTTCATTTGTAAATGAATTTTTGAATACAGTATTTAGTACGTTAGCTTTATCGCGGCTTTCATTAACCTCGGAACCTTCACGAATTAGTGCTGGAATATTGCTGTTGGTACAATTAACTTTTCGTACATACGACCAAAATTTCTTTGGGTTTTCTGTGAGACTCTTAGAGAGAGAGTTGGAGTGAAAATCGTTAAAGGCCTCGCGCATTACATTCTTAATACGTCCTCTTAAATCAGCTAAGGTTTCTAAATCGCTGCGACACCCCTTCCTTCTTGAGCGTGTGTGTATTTTCCTTTGTTTTTGAGTAATGTTTTGACTTCGCATGTGTACCACGGTGGATCATCCTCTCCCTTTATTGTCCGCTTTGGTATATGTATTTCCAGGCCTTCCCTGACTATATGTATAAAACGATGCCACATCTCTTCAACGGTGTCCTTTGTTGACTTGAAGTTATGGTATTTATTCCTCAGGTAGGTTCTAAAACACTCCTTTGAGGCCTTACTGAATCTGTATACAATCCGCCCTCTTTTCCTTTTTCGCTCGGTCATTAATCTGATAGTCGCAATTACCGCTTTGTGATCGCTTATTCCTGTGGTCGTTGAAATGTTTTATATAACAAATAACAATGTGATGAAATCAATAGCAGAGTTCACTAAGAAATAAACTTGCAATACTACTTGAAAATGTGTAGTGAAAATTTACTTTTGGTGATCAAAAACAGTTTTCTTCACAACTGACAACATAAACCAACTTTCTCCTCGAGCACAGGTGTGGTTACTGAGTATCACTCTGTTGTCCAGGCAAGCTAGTCACACTTGTCTGCGTCTGCGCATTAGCAAGTTATTTGTCCTGTATCAACTTAACCCTGTATCAACTAGACCCGGTCTCCCCTATGGGTATCAGTTCCTTCAGTAGGGATCGGCGCCAAGGACGGGAGATGGGGGAGGCTTAAGAGAGCACCTTCTTGTTACGACGCCATAACAGGTTGTTTATCGCTCGCGCCATGCGACTCTCTCGGGAACGTGACTGGGTGGCTGCCTTAATCAGTGTGTGTTATTGTAGGTGTGGTTGGTTGTGACGGTGTGTGTATTGAGTGTTGTAAAGTGAGAGATGAAGAAGCGACAGCGTGAAATCCGGGATTACTGCTCCCCTCACTGCATACGTACTATCACGTATACCACCCTACCAGCAGGACTAGAAGTAGCTAACCCATCATCACCACGGGACAGCATCACGTCATAGCCAACACGGTGGGCTGGACACAGCATACCACCTGGGGTCGAGCAGTATGCGACCAGGGGCGTAGCTACTATGGGTCTAGGCGGTGCAGTGCACGGGGGCCCTCACGCTCAGGGGCCCCCCAAGCATACATCAAGGGGCCTCTAAGTGCACCTCTAGGGGCCCCTCAAGCGCAGTTTAGAGGGCCCACGAGCAAACTGGCGACCTTTTTGTTTTAGCTCTACCGTCGTCTAAGGGGACCCTCACTAAGGGCTCTCGCTGCTCAGGGGGCCCCAACCACTGCTCAGGGGCCCCTAAAGATCAATTCAAGGGCTCCATCCTCAGTTCAGGGGGCCTCTACCAGCACACAAAGCAAAAAAAAGGTCGCCCGTCTCGCCTGAGGGCCCAAAATAAATTTTTTGCACCGGGGCCCTTGTTGACCTAGCTACGCCACTGTAAGGAACTTTCTATTTTTTTGTTAACGGAGTGAGCAACCGCTACAAAATTTGTAACGAGGTGTTCGCTGACAATGGTAAAATAGTTAAATAACTTTAACGAACAATTTACTTAAGGCATAAATATGTTTACACATAAATTGGTGCTGCTGTATATGGACGGCATTACAATTAAAATCACAGAGAGTACTGTAACAGCCCTCATACCTAAACTTAAATGGAATTGTATTTTATGAGGCATTTGTAGTAAGCTAGAGTTTGGTTGAATAAGATCTTGTATGTTTGGTTTTCAATTAACTGTAGATCAGTGTAAATAGACTTAGTGTTTTGTAAATACCATTTAATGTGTTTAAGGACAGAATTGTGCAAGAGAATTGCTTAAATGTTTGTAATTCCAACTATTAAGGCAAGTTACGATGTCTAAAGGACAATTTACTACAGTTTAAAATGATTTCTGTTGATAATTTTGTGTTTAAGTATCTTTAATTTCCATTTCTGGCCATTCTGTAATGATGGTGAATGATTATGTGTTAATTCTGATTTTTTTAATATGTTTCAATGGTTTAAGTATTGTTAATGTTCGAGAAATATCTGTCGGAAGCTTTTGAAGTGTTCTAGAAATTTCGATAAAGCAAACCTCCGAGACAGAGAAACAGTCTCAATTTACGACGGGCAAGTACTGTATTGTCTGTGGAAGAAGTGTTGTATACAATCGCTGGATTGTATGTATGCATGTAAACAGTATCTCTGACCTCGTGTTTCTGAAAATAAAAGCAAGGTTAAAGTGAAGTGTCTCGTGGACTAGGTATTTGTCATATTAATTAAACCACGAACAATCTAACAGTACGATCAGTCTGTAGAAAGGCGACTCGCAGCAAGTATGCGACTCTCGGCTGGAAAACCTGGGTGCAGGGAAATCGCTTACGACTCGCGAATGTTTTCTTCTTGGAGCAAATTGTAGAAACTTTGTGAGTAGGCAGAAGTGATAACATTCGCAACAGCTGTAAGGTATACTGTAGTTCCGATCTTTAGGGTGTGTTAACTGTTTGATGTTATTTCCTTTTTAACACAGATAATCATTAGGTTTGATACCTGTGCTGTGGATGTTGTAAGGAAACATAGTTCCTTACTTTTTTTTATTATTATTATTTCAGTTTCATTGTTTTATGTTTGTATATTTAAAGGTAAGATTATGTTTTTTGTGTGTGTGTTTAATTTATTTCATTTTGTAAAAGGAAAAGATACGTTAATAGTTACTATGCAAGAGCAAAGATGTGTGTGTTACAAGAAAATCTTTGGCGGAGGTAAAAAATGGCAGGAGGAAGATCTTGGACGTAAATAACAGATGAGAAGCAGAGATAAAATTGATGGCGGGCGAAGGCATGAATTGGTTTCGTCGCTCGAATAGTAATCGACATAATAAGAGAGAATATTGAGTTTTTAATGATTTGTTGAATGTGTAATTTGTGAAGCAAATGATGAGTGAAATATATAGAAAAGTGAAATGAAGTTTTTCTTAGTTTATTGTATGTTGTTTGAATCATACAGACAAATTAAGTAGCAGAAACTGCAAGATTCCATGGATTCTGTGGTGAGTAATATCAACCCGAGGCAAATCTAGGAATCATAATAAAGGTCGGTTTCTTACAATGTGTATTTAAGGTCGTGAATTGGCAGGCCTGGTTGTTGGTATAACGTATTTGTTCTGGCAGCCGACGCTATTCCTTGCGGCAGAGGAGCAAACCATTGTGTTTGTTGTCAGCTCTGTTTGAGCCATGGAGGAAAGAAATATATGGAGACGACGTAAGGGACCTTCACCACGCATTGAAGTGAAGCCGGGCGGAGGAGGAGTGGGGAGGCGTGGCCGCCATATTACCTATCCATACAGACACGTGGAATATGAGCAAAAACCTCGAGGGGACTCTAGCATAAACGTAACGCCGCAATCTGCTGATGGATTACTATGTAACTCGATGAGAGAAATAAAAAATTAAGAATAAAATTTTTTGATATCCTGCTTAGTTTTCGAGATATTCTGTCTCAAATGTGAGATGTTTTTAGTTGAAATTGAGAAGAAACAATTGGTCAAAGTCGAATTTGACGATTGATTCTTATTTAAAAATACGACAGAAATAAAAAATAAAGAATAAAATTTTTCGATGTCTTGCCTAGTTCTGGAGATATACTGTCTCAAAAGTGAGTTGAAATGCAGAAGAAAAATTTCGCAAAAAGTCACATTTGATGATGGATTCTTATGTAACACGACGAGAAAAATCGAAAATAAAGAATAAAATTTTTCGATATCTTTCTTAGTTTTCGGGATATACTGTCTCCAAATAGCAATTGTATGGATACGTAATATGGCCGCCGCCGCCACTGCGCATGCGTAGTATCAGCCGTGAGTTTAGAGGCGGCGTCACAGAATAAGCGGTATTTCCTCTCCTTATATTTCTTTTCTCCATGGTTTGAGCACAACATATATGGCGTCCGTGATTTGCTGAGGAAAATAAAAGCAGTAAAACATCGTAGAGAGTATTAAGGTACAGATGATTTAAGAAAAAGAAATACTGAGATGGTGATTATTATAAAATACTGTGAAAAGCAACAACAGATGAAGACGCACACTGTGAATGTGTACGACTTGCCAAGACCGATGCCGCAGCCTAACCAGAACAAAGCCTGCGGTATCTAGTGCATCAAAAATACAAATATCAAAACAATCTGTGCGAGGCTGCTGCCGTATTTGGTGAATAGTCACCAATAAAACCTGAAAACGAACCTCTAAGGAGTGTTTTATCAATGTGTGCGCTGTTTTGTTAGTATAGATCAAAACATGGATTGACCGCTATATAACAAAAACTAAACAGTTAACAAAACAGTGGCTCTGAATAAAAAAATTACATTTGGCACACAGAACGGATTCTTTTTATACATTATGTTCTAGTAAAAGGTTAAACAATAACTCGTGTATACTACTAAATCTGCTGGGCCTATCATATATATTATTTCTATAAGGTATTTTTTTGTCACGAGCCTATATCTTCCTTCATACTTAACCGAAATCAATGAATGAGGTGTCATTTTAAAGCATATGGTCTCCACTTTACTCACATCATACTTTAAGAAAGAAAGTTTTTGGAATTCGACCTTTAAAGGGCAAAAATGTTAATATGTCTAAAATGCTGTTTTCTGTGTTACGAGTCATTTATCTCCCTGGATACGTATATGAAATCGTTTAATGAAGTATCATTTTAAAGATTAAGATCTCCGCTTTACTGACGTCATATATTAAGACAGAAATGTTTCAGAATTCGATCCTTAAAGGGCAAAAGTATCAATATTTTTTCAATTCGTTTTTGTGTCACGAGCGATTTATCTCCCTTAATATCTAACCGATATAGATAAATGTGGAATCATATTAAAGACTAAGGTCTCCGCCGTGGTAACATAATATTTTAAGAAAGTAATTTTTCGTAATTCGACCCTTAAGGGGCAAAAATGTCAATTATTCTAAAATCCGTTTTTTGTATCTCAAGCCATTTATCTCCCTGGATATCTAACCAAAATCGATAAATGAAGTAGGATTATAAGGAGTAATGTCTCAGCTTTGTGACATCATATTTTAAGAAAGAATGTTTTTGGAATTTAACCCTTAAAGGGAAAAAGTATAAATTTTTCTATAACACATTTTTGTGTCACGAGCGATTTATCTCCCTTAATATCTAACCGATATAGATAAAATTAGATATCATATTAAAGAATAAGGTCTCCGCCGTGTTAAATAATTTTAGAAAGGAATTTTTCGTAATTCGACCCTTAAAGGGCAAAAATGTCAATTTTTCTAAAATGCTGTTTTTGTATCTCGAGCCATTTCTCTCCCTGGATATCTATCCAAAATCGATAAAGCAAGTATTATTATGAAGAATAATGTCTCAGCTTTGGTAAAATCATATTTTAAGAAAGACGTTTTTGGAAATCAACGCTTAAGGGGAAAAAGGATAAATGGTTCTACAACGCATTTTTGTGTCACGAGCTATTTTTCTCCCTTGATATTTAACCGATATAGATAAATGAGGTATATTATTAAAGACTGAGGTCTCCGCCGTGGTAACATTATATTTTAAGAAACGATTTTTCGTAATTCGATACTTAAAGGGAAAAAATGTCAATATTTCTAAAATACGTTTTTTGTGTTTCGAGTCATTTATCTCACTGGATTTCTAAAAATAGTCGTGTTTGATGAGGTGAGGGTTGTACTCGCCCTGGTTGCCGTTGTAGTCGCCGTTGTTGCCGTTGTAGCCGTCGGGCTCGCCCGCCTCTATGACGCCGTCCTCGTCGTCGCCGTTGCCGTTGCCGTTGTTGTAGTTGTCGTAGTCGCCGTTCAGCAGGTCGCCCTCGTCCTCTTCCGCCTGTCTTCGGCTCCTCTCGGATCTGCGCGCCTCTGCAAAAAAAAACAACGCCACGCTCACCACAGCAGGAAAGACAAAACAAACTCTGTTAATCAATAGTAATTTAACAGATGTTTACATTAACTATCAAAAGGACTGCATTGGCACGTGACGAATGTAGAAAGGCTCGGGTGACTATTTTACTTCTGATCGTGGGAACAGACACAGTGGCAACAAGGGCCCCGGTGCAAAAAATTTATTTCGGGCCCTCAGGCCAGATGGGCGACCTTTTTGCTTTGTGTTGCTGGTAAGGGCCCCCTGTGCTGAGGATGGGGCCCTTGAGTTGTGCTAAGGGGCCCCCTTAGACGACTGTAGAGCTAAAAAAATAAAAGTTCGCCAGTTTTCCATAAAGGCTCGTGGGTCTCTGAACTGCGCTTGGGGGCCCCCAGAGGTATACTTGGGGGCCCCCTGAGCGTAGGGGCCCCGGTGCACTGCACCGCCTAGCCCCATAGTAGCTACGCCCCTGGAACAGAGAACTACACCTGTTCTGTTCCGTGACGTCTTCAGCCGTGAACACGACGGCTGTCTCGGATTGTTGGATCTTTTTTAAAATGTTTTTAATAAGTCGCTTTCGGCTTTGTCCGGGTGGAATTTAGTAATTTATTTTAAACTAACTATAAACGAACCTGAAGACTTGAAATTTTGACCATCGCTCAGAACTCAATGACAATGCATGAAAATGTAAAAAAAAAAAATGGGAAAAGTTGTCCGGAAAATTTTAAAATTCGGAAAAAAACTGAAAGTTTTTTATGGACCGATTTAGCTAATTTTTTAAAATGATTGTAATAGTCCAAATAAAGTTTTTAGCTAATGATAAATTGGAAGTGTTGCCCGGAAAATTGGAAAATTCGGAGAAAACTGAAAGTTTTTTTTCTGTGTACCGATTTAGCTAACCATTTTTTATTTTTATTTTTAATGTTCATAATACTGCGAATAAGGTTTTTAAAGAAAGAAAAATTGGAAAAGTTGCCTGGAAAATTCGAGAAAACCTGAAAGTACTTCTTTCTATGGACCAATTTAGCTATTTTTTTTAAAAAATGTCTTTAATATTCTAAATAAGGTTTTCAGAGAAAGAAACATGGAAACGCTCTCCGGAAAATAGTAAATTTTCTAGGGACCGATTAGGCTATTTTTTTATGTTTGCGGTAGTCCGAATAATGTTATTAGGCAAAAGAAAAATTGGAAATGCTGCTTCCAGATTTCTGACAGAACTATGCTTTTTTCTATTGGATTTTTGTTCTAATTCGAGACCAAACTTATTATTCAAACGATGGATACGCATAATTGTTCTTTTGTTTAGTTCCTTATTTCCCCGGGATGGAAATAACTCAAATAAATGTTTTCTATTTAAAAAAACTGGAATTTGTAGCATTTCTCTGTGATTATGCCACCAAAGTATTTAAAATCAATTACAAATTTTCACTCACCATAAAAAGCAGAAAATAATAATAAAATAAAATAAACTTTTTAATGTACCATGTTTTTATAACGGAATAAAAAGAATAAAATAATTTCTCTAATCCTTATGAAGGATAAACCACATACAGATTCCTAACTTCTTCTAAATTGTATTGTAAACTTGTACTTGCAAATTTTTCATAACTATTAAAATACTTGTAAGATTGGTGACGAAAAACATTGGGCGCATGGAATAAACAACTATAACAAGTGTAGAGAGTAGTTATCAGTGAAAGAACTTACTTATCAGTTCGCATTATTTGCGATGCAATAAAATAGTTAATTGATCTATTAATACATCAATTATCTGTTGCATGTGCCCAATGATTTTCGTCATCAATCTTACAACTATTTTGATAGTTATCAAAAAATTTCAAGTATAAGTTTTCAGCACAATTTAGAAGAAGTTAGAAATCTGTATGTGTTTTTATCCTTCATAAGGATTAGGGAAATTATTTTATACTTTTTAGTCCGTTGTAAAAACATGGTACATTAAAAAGTTTTTTATTATATTATTATTTTAATTACCTGTTCCTTCTTATCATATGTAGTAATGGGAATTAATTAAAAGCTTAGTTGCCATAAAAAAATCCTTATGCAAAAAGTTAAACCAACACACACCGTACTACCGAATTGCTTTTTTCCCCTTCCGGTGATGTTTTTAGGAGCATATGCTTTGTATTTCAATTACTGATAATTTTTTTAGATAAATTATAGTTCTGATCTATTTTTTTCTTTTTTCTCCCTTAGGATGAAATCTTCCATTGTCTTCTTGTATAGAGAGAATAATAAACTGCCAGTGTATTTTGAAAGTAACTTTGCATTGAATTTCTTCACTTGGTCGTCAAATACTGGGTGATACTTACTACAGAAGCACGAAACACACAACTTATTATCGGGGTGAAAAGAAGAAGAATGTAAATAAACAATGGCATCCGTACAATCTCGCGTTTATTTTGTACCAAAAACGAATTGATCTCAATGTTTTTATTTAACTGTTAATGTGACACTTCTAATATTTCAGTTCGGAAATACCAAACCTGAATCTTCAGAAAACTAAGCAAAGGTTTGGTACACTGGGAAAAGTCGAGAGTGCGCCAGAATACAGAGCTTTGCAACACGTGACAATATCGTTTCTTCGAAAGCCGCTAGAGTAAGGCATTTCTACACAACCCGCAAACAGTCAGGTAGGTACGTTCTTAGCGTCACTATTATCGGCCATATATTTCACGCATATCAATAACTATTTTGACAAGCTTCCATACCCAGCACTATAACTTGATTCGCCATATTTTATAAGAAAAAAGTGTTTTGCGAAATATAATTTTTGCTCAACTCGGTGGATCCCGAACATTTGTTGTGCAAACGTCTGGGAATAAAAATAAAACGTTGATTTCATGTCACGTGCTTTTACTTGTTTACATAATACGTCTACTCCTGAACTCCCAACACGGTAATCATATGTATTATTTCTATAAGGTATTTTTTTGTTACAAGCCTGTATCTTCCTTCATACTTAACCGAAATCAATGAATGAGGTGTCATTTTAAAGCTTATGGTTTCCACTTTGGTCACATCATACTTTAAGAAATTTTTCGGAATTCGACACTTAAAGGTAAAAAATGTCAATATTTTTAAAATGCTGTTTTCTGTGTTATGAGTCAAATATCTCCCTGGATACCTATCTGACATAGTTTGATGAAGTATCATTTCAAAGATTAAGATATATGCTTTAGTGACGTCATATATTAAGACAGAAATTTTTCGGAATTCAACCCTTAAAGGGCAAAAGAATCAATATTTTTGCAATTCGTTTTTCTGTCACGAGCCATTTGTCTCCCTTAATATCTAACTGATATAGATAAATGAGGTATCATATTAAATATTAAGGTCTCCGCCGTGGTAACATAATATTTTAAGAAAGGAATTTTTCGCAATTCGACCCTTAAAGGGCAAAAATGTCAATTTTTCTAAAATGGGTTTTTTGTATCTTGAGCCATTTATCTCCCAGGATATCTAACCAAAATCGATAAATGAAGTAGAATTATAAGGAGTAATGTATCAGTTTTGTGAAATCATATTTTAAAAAAGAATGTTTTTGGAATTCAACCCTTAAAGGAGAAAAGTATAAATTTTTCTATTACCGATTTTTGTGTCACGGGCGATTTATCTTCCTTGATATCTAACCGATATAGATAAATGAGGTATCATATTAAAGAATAAGGTCTCCGCCGTGGTAACATTATATCTTAAGAAAGGAATTTTTCGTAATTCGACCCATAGAGGCAAAAAAGTCAATTTTTCTAAAATGCGTTTTTTTGTGTCTCGAGCCACTTATCTCCCTGGATATCTATCCGAAATCAATAAATCAAGTACGATTGTGAGGAATAATGTCTCAGCTTTGCTGACATCATATTTTAAGAAAGAAGTGTTTGGAATTCAACTATTAAAGGGAAAAAGTATAAATTGTTCTACAACGTATTTTTGTGTCACGAGCCTTATATTTCCCTTGATATCTAATCGATATAGATAAATGACATATCGTATTAAAGACTAAGGTTTCCGCCGTGGTAACATTATATTCTAAGAAAGGAATTTTTCGTAATTCGACCCATAAAGCGCCAAAATGACAATATTTCTAAAATACGTTTTTTGTGTTTCGAGCCATTTATCTCCCTGGATTTCTAACCAAAATCGATAAATGAAGTAGGAGTATGAGGAGTAATGACTGAACTTGGTGACATTATATTCAACCTCACTATTCATCGCATTTTATTCGCGAAATTTTCGCACGGGTCGACTTGTAATATTATAATTAGCTCTACAAATTACTATGTTTTTGCAGGACGAAAAATTATTTCTAAATGGCCATACTGTTTCATTCGAAAAACAAAAAACCTAACATTCCTATTGACTAGTCGGATATGTTTGTAACTACACGCTTTAGTGATTGTGTTAGCGAGTTGCTGGTAACAAAGCAATTCTGGCTTCAAGCGGAAGCAACGGGTTACGAATGCGGTAATGATGTTTACAAGGAACCACGCCGACATTCGGGGAAACATGGAAAACGTAAATATGGGTGGCCTGACGGGAATTCGAACTTACGTCCCATGCGAAAGCAAGTCTATAATGTTGCCGCTCAGATACTGCGTTCGGTCTATGCTAGTGACGAAAAATTGCAATTCAGGATATTTTTTTTAAAATCAAAATACGACGTGTCTTATGGTTGGTTTCATTTCTTACTACTGGACCGTAAACCATCTTAAAACAATTAAAATACATCTTCTTGTTGGTTGATTTCCGCTCTCCCAGAGTTTACATTACCTCAGGCAGCATGTATACAGGGTGTTACAAAAAGGAACGGCCAAACTTTCAGGAAACATTCCTCACACACAAACAAAGAAAATATGTTATGTGGACATGTGTCCGGAAACGCTTACTTTCCATGTTAGAGCTCATTTTAGTTTCGTTAGTATGTACTGTACTGTACGGACCAATTCCATGGCCCCCACGCTCTCCTGACCTCAACCCTCTTGACTTCCATTTATGGGGGCATTTGAAAGCCCTTGTCTACGCAACCCCGGTACCAAATGTAGAGACTCTTCGTGCTCGTATTGTGGACGGCTGTGATACAATACGCCATTCTCCAGGGCTGCATCAGCGCATCAGGGATTCCATGCGACGGAGGGTGGATGCATGTATCTTCGCTAACGGAGGACATTTTGAACATTTCCTGTAACAAAGTGTTTGAAGTCACGCTGGTACGTTCTGTTGCTGTGTGTTTCCATTCCATGTTTAATGTGATTTGAAGAGAAGTCATAAAATGAGCTCTAACATGGAAAGTAAGCGTTTCCGGACACATGTCCACATAACATATTTTCTTTGTTTGTGTGTGAGGAATGTTTCCTGACAGTTTGGCCGCACCTTTTTGTAACACCCTGTATACACTCGTCCAGGATCGCTTCTTAACGACACATGCGAAGCGACTGTCATGCCAGTTAGTTTGTGCATAAGGCTTCTCGTGCAGCAAGTACAAAACGCACAGTCAGTAACTGTCTTACTACGGAATTTGAGATTTGTTCTTTTAACTTCAAAGAAATACTGGCTGGGTACGAAAAATCCTTGGTTTTTCATGTTTCTGTAATCTCCTCTTGTCCTTCGAAATTTTGGCTGTAAGCAAATGTTTTAAATGCGTTTGTCTCTAGCACTCCTTGAAAAGGTCGCTATTGTGGTCAAACATCAGCCACAATCACACTTTAATTTTGCTCACAACGCTTCTCAGTAAACAATATTTCAAGTCCTGTTAATGTATGTATTGTTAATGTGTGTTTTGCGTCTCCTATACGGCGCTGTTAGTTTCGAGTTATCTGAAAGTCTTTTAAGCTGTATTTGTCTTAAGGCCGATCTCCACGTAACGATTTACCTGAACTGAATGGAGAGGGACGACTTCAACAAAACGGAGCGGCGGGAGCATTGTTTTCGGTCTTGACTGATGTTTTACCTTCAGTCTTTAACCATCTCACAACTTGTGCGGAGCTAAAATAACTATTATTTTCTTTTGCTTTTCGAAAGAAATTTACGTGGTGGATTTTTAGAAGCTAGGACAGTGATTCGTTTCGGAATTCATTGAGTTGTATCCTAGTTATCGTTGTATACGGCAAGTTAAAGTCAATTAAATACAGACCGGGACAAGAAAATTAAGCACATGCTTTGGTTGATAAATACAGGGCGTTCGCCGGGAAACGCTACCCTCCCAGTCTGTTGCCGTCGGCAACTTGCTCGGTCAGTGACGCCAGCAGTTTCCGCCAACCGGCACCGTGAATCACCGCACTGTTTAACACCTCCGCTGCCCCAACAGTGCATTGCAGTGACCCTTACATTGTTAAGAACGGTTTCTTTGCATTGTAGATAGTTTGTGACTTCAGTCTCTTATTAATCAGTGTTGTGAATAAACGTTTCTTTGCGGTTTGGCTGGTTTGGGGCTTCATACTCTTATTAATCTGTACCGTGTTTGAGTGTGAGTAAAATTGTGGTACGTTACAGTTTGCAACAAAGAATATTTCTCTACGATACATATGTGAAGAAGAAGTCGTTTAAAAAGTGTCGCAGTAAATTTCGTCGCGAATTTCCTGGCGCTTTACTGCCAGCTAAATCAACAATTCTGCGTCTGGTTAAAAAAGTAAGAGAAACGGGTTCATTTTTTAACAAAAAGAGACTGTCGGTCAACCGTATTCTCACAGAGGAGAAAATTGACGATATCGCTTTTCGACTAGAACAGTCACCCAAAAAATCATTAAGTCAGTTAGGGCAGCGTGTGTCTCGAAATATGTTCAGAAGATGTGAAATGTGCATTACACAAGAGGGTCAACACTTCCAGCATCTTTTATAAGGTAAGCTAATGAATTACGTCACATTTAAATGCTTAGCACACAAGTTTATGAAGTTTATGAAGCGTAATTATTATGAAATAGTCCGCGGCCGACGGTCGAACAATGCCGGAAACTGAGCGCTCGCTCGCCGGGAGCAGTTTCTTCCTTGTAGCGCTAACAGTGGGTTGCGTTTCCCGGCGAACGCCCTGTATAAGAGAGTGTATCTTGGAGATACAGAGGAATCTGATATATATATATATATGAAATCTATTATTTTCATTCAGTGTTTCTTGAAAGGATGCTAAAAAATTAAGCAGTTTATACGTATTGGTGCCGATGATATTTACAAATCTTCTCAGAGGAATTTCGACGTTTTTTATTCTCAAATTGTAAAGACACCCGAAGAGAAACAATTATCAAAGATGATTCAGAAGTTAAAGTAAGTTGTTAACCGCTGCAAATTAACAGAACTGTACATAGAAATGTACATATAACAATAAACTTGTCTTATTTAATAGCTAGACAGTAGTAGTGCTAAATATAAACGAAAGAAATAATTATTGTCTTCAAAATTATTTTATTTTATCAAATTCTTCTAAAAGAGTCACGGCGTTGTCCTGCCAATATGATCCTTGGTTATTAAAGTACATCTTGAATATATGCCCTACACATTTCGCATCCTCCAGAACAAGTCCACGTCTTTGTAATTGAATGTAGTGTATTTTTCCTGGTTTCAACATTTCATATACAGGGTGGAGCATTTAATATGTTTTCTGGAAATATTTCGGAAAGAAAGCATTTTAACAAACAATAACCTATATAAAAAATAATCGTACAGTAGGGGGCTACAATTGTGATATTGGTTTTTTCACAGGTGGCGCTGTTGTCGTTACAACAAGGTCAACTTAATTCTTTTAAATGGGAACCCCTATTTCTTTTTTTTTTTTTTTTTTTTTTTTTTGAAGATTCCGATTGCTCATGAAAAAATAAAAATAGTTTCCTTAACTAACTTTTCTGTTAGCCTCACAGATGACGCTGTAATCGCGAAACATGAATATTCGCGTTTTTTGTGTATAATTTTAATTATTGTTTAAATAATTACATGTAATTTTCATTCTGTAAACATGGAAGGTAATTTTAAAGGATAATGACGAAATTGATTTTTTAAATGCTTTTTCTTACTTATTTGCAGCCATGTCTACAGCAGGTGCTCAAAAAGGTGACCATTTACTTCCAGACATTTTCTGACACACTTCGAGCTGTTCAGGCATCATTTCTGCAAAGGGTCAGAAAATGTCTGGAAGTAAATGGTCACCTTTTTGAGCACCTGCTGTAGACATGGCTGCAAATAAGTAAGAAAAAGCATTTAAAAAATCAATTTCGTCATTATCCTTTAAAACTACCTTCCATGTTTACAGAATGAAAATTACATGTAATTATTTAAACACATAATTAAAATTATACACAAAAAACGCGAATATTCATTTTTCGCGATTACAGCGCCATCTGTGAGGCTAACAGAAAAGTTAGTTAAGGAAACTATTTTTATTTTTTCATGAGGAATCGGAATCTTAAAAAAAAAAAAATAGGGGTTCCCATTTAAAAGAATTAAGTTGACCTTGTTGTAACAACAACAGCGCCACCTGTGAAAAAACCAATATCACATAATTGTAGCCCCCTACTGTACGATTATTTTTTATATAGGTTATTGTTTGTTAAAATGTTTTCTTTCCGAAATATT